>WNWK01008568.1:0-83514 GCA_009830355.1 Cherax destructor
TGTGCACACACACACATCTGCTAACAATAACCATTCTAAAATTTTAAAAACCTTATTATAATACCATATAGCAAGCTATATCACAAGTGTATTAATACGCATTTTTGTAAAGGTGAAAACGGCGTCTTTTTTTTTTTTTTTTTTTGTATTAGCAAATGCCACCAAACTTAAGGGGGGGGATTTGAAAATATTTTTTTATTAAGGTTATTAACTCTGAGTTTGTTCCTCCCCGGGGTGTTGTTCCCTGCTAAAGGGGCTTTAACCCATGATAACTCAAGTCTCAGTGTGTACGTGCCCCTCAGCTATGCCTTCCAAATTTCCCAGGTACCAACGCCCGAGCAAGTGATTACTTAGATGGGAACTTCCCAACCTCCTTCTATCTTGCACCTACTGAGCCCACTGAACTCACCACGATTATCAAGTAATTTAAAAATAAATCAGGGAATCTGTCTCAAGTCCCACCATTATTGTACAAGCACCCCATGTCCTTTCCATGCTACTTCATTACTTTTTAACAATAAAAGAAACTAGCATTTTCCCAGACACTACCAAGGCAGCAAAGGTTACCCCAATTCAAAAAGGTGGGGACCCCACAGACGTAAACAACTATAGGCCAATATCAAACTTCCCGTTGCTATTTATAATCTTCGAGAAACACGTTCACAAGAGATTATATTCGTTTATCACAGCAAAAAGCATACTAACCCCCCAAATTTGGCTTCAGAAAACATAAAAGCACAAATGATGCAATTGAAAAAATACTAAGCTGCTTTACCAGCTCTCGAAAATAAGGAATATCCACTAGGACTTTTATTGACCTAAGGAAAGCTTTACACAGTAGCCCCGGCATCCTACTCCACAAACTTAACCAGTATGGTATAAAGGCCATGCACTTACATATTTGAAACCTACCTTTTCATTACCTTTGTGGCTTGTTAGTTCATTACCTTTGTAACTTGTTAGTTCATTACCTTTGTAACTTGCTCAGCTATCAAAACTTTGGGGCCCAGCCCCTGGCCCCATTATGTCCTCTGTAATCTTTTGACTACCGCCCACAGGATGGGTATGGGGTGCATAATAAAGATATCAAACTAAAACTAACTAATAGGTATCAGTATGTCACCATCAAAGACAACCTCATCAACACGACCACTTGATACGGAGTGCCACAGGGAAGTGTCCTTGGTCCCCTGCTCTTCCTCTTATACATCAATGAATTTTCCCAATAATAACCCAAACAAAAAGCTGCCGTAAAATTATCCGCAACCCAATACCCAACCCCCCTGTAATGAAAAAATCAGCCCCTCAAACATTACTTATGTAAGGTGTGCACCTCAAACATTATTTTGTAAGGTGGCACCTAAAGGGAAGGGTTTTTTGACGCTGGTGAGGGGCTCTTGATCTAGAAAATTGGATCTGTGCCCGGTTCCCTGAATTGAGCCTAATGCCTTCCACCCCTCCCATGCGCTGTTAACCTATGGGTTTAGCGCTCCCCATGATTATAATAATTATAATAATATGTAAGGTGATAAATATTCGTTGTGAAATTTCATGACTGTCCTCACTGTGTATTTCTTGTCTACATCCTTACCTATTTACTATGTGCATATTCTGTAACTCAGGTGTATGAAATAAATGCAGTTTAAATTTAAGATTAGATAGGTAATGTCATCTTCCAAAATTTGTTTGAAATGTAATGCAGAACAAGTTAAATGTTTAATTGAGAAAGTACTATTATTATTATTATTATTATTATTATTATTATTAATTTTTATTATTATTATTATTATTATTATTATTATTATTATTATTATTATTATTATTATTGCTGTAGCATTCTGTAAATGTTTTTGAAAATACTTTACGTAGAAGCTGTGGTCTGGTGGTCTGGGGCTAAGCTCTCGTTTCCCAGGCGGGGGCCTGGGTTCGATTCCCATCCAGGGCAGAAACATTGGGCGTTTTTTTTACACCTGTTGTCTATGTTCCCCATCAGTAAAATGGGTACCTGGGTGTTGGACTGGTGTGAGTCGCATCCTAGGGCACTGACCTAATCGCCCCAAATGCTCAGCATAACAAGGGACTTTCTATAGTAATATGTCATTTATGTCGCTAGGTCTGTATACCATGTACATGTACTTGTAGTAAATAAAGATATTATTTATTTTTATTATTATAACTCAAGAAATGCCTTAGAATGTGGTCATTCTCGCATTCAGTTCTGTTATTGTGGGTTCCAATACGTTTACACTAGAATTTTGTTTATCTGTATATGTGTATAAAGTTCATGTTTTTGTGTCCAATTATTTCTCTAGTATGTATTAGTATTCATTGTAAAATTATTGTGAGTAGAAACTAATACAACCCCGGAGAATAGAGATACTGAGGAGATGATAGTGCTAGAGACCTTGAACATCCTAGCCCTGGAGGATCGACAAGGCTTGTGATCTGGGATTTGGAAGGTCTCAGGAGCAGCCCAAAGAAGGAATGTATCAAGGCATTTAAATCTCAGTATGGTAAAACTATGGAGTTCTTGGAACTAGTGGGGGGGTGTTTTGACATCAGTAAGTCAGTCCTGTTATAATAAATAAATATTTGCTGCTGAATTTTTTTTTCTTTGGTACCAACAATTTCAGATACACTTGTAATGTGTTTTTTAAATTGTAAGTGGTTTTATCTGGGTATGTTTTATTTTCCCTTTGAGTCATGTATACCAGGTCCCTTAGTCTGAAGTTAAATTGAATAACATATATACGTATTGATTATGTGGAAAATATGTGTTTTTTCCCGGGGGTTATACTCGATAAACTTGCCAATATGAATAGATATCTTTAATGTTGCCGTTTTAACATTTATCTGGGTATGAAGAGAACCAACAGACTTGGCGGGCAGGGGAAGAGGGGGTTTCAAGTGAAGAGGGGGAGAGTCACGCGTGTATGAAGGCCTGGGTATCGAGACCGAAATGGAGTCAGGAATTTGGCGTTTCCGCCCCAAAACCATGATTAGGGGCCCTCACTTCGTAATAGGAAGTTTGTAACTGTTCTCCGACTATAATGGGGGATTTAAAGTCTGGGAACCACTATAATAGGGTGGTAATTTGTTAAATAGCGAGTGACGCCGGCATAGGGCAGTCTAAGTATGATGGGCCCCAGCCATGGTAACTATGTGCGAAAAAAGGTTGATTCCATGGGGTGGTCACAGCCCGGGGCCCCGGGGGTGGACCCGGAACTCTCCCCTGGAGTTTACCGGGAGAGAGTTCCGGGGAACCCCGGCCCCCTCGGAAGGCCTTTGGACGACCCCCCCTTTTCTGCTGGCCGCCCCAGTCCAACGTACGAACCACAGCCTGGCTGGTCTGGCACCGCTTTGGTGCCTGTCCAGTGCCTGCAAGACAGCCGGGGGTCTATTGGTAATCCCCTTATGTATGCTGGGAGGCAGTTAAAAGTCTTGGGCCCCTGACACTTATTGTGTTGTCTCTCAACGTGGCCCCCCTGTTTTTCTTTGGGGGGGTTTACATCGTCTCGGAGTTTTTTTGCTTTCGTAGGGAGTAACTCTCGTGTGCAAGTTTGTTACTAATCCCTCTAAGTTTTTCCCAAGTGTAAAAAATAATGTATTTCTCCCACCTGCATTCCAGGGAGTAGAGGTTTGGAACTTCAAGCGTTCCCAGTAATTGAGGTGGTTTATTGCATTATGCGTGCCGTAAAGGGTTCTCTTCATTTTCTAGGTCAGCAATTTCACCTGTCTTAAAAGGGTGCAGTTAGTGGAGCAATATTCCAGCCTAGATAGAACAAGCGACCTGAAAAGTGTCAACATGGGCTTGGCATCCCTGGTTTTGAAGGTTCTCATTATCCACCCTTTTGTCATTTTTTTGGGGGGAGGGGGTTGCTACGGTGTTATGGCCGGGGAAGGTGAGATCCTCTGACATGATCCCCCCCGGTTTTTTTGACATTTTTTTTTCGCTTTATTGTGTGGTTGGAATTTATTTTATACTCCGATGATTTTTTTAATTTTCCCCTCACGTTTTCCATATCGGAGTAATTTAAATTTCTCATCATTAAACTTCATTTTTAAAAAAAAAAGCACAATACCGTAACTGGAACAATACACACACAACCCGCACATATAAAAAGAGGGAGCTTACGACGACGTTTGGGCCCCCGACTTGGCCCTTTTTTACAAAGTCACATTAATGTAGCTCCTTTTTTTTTATATGTGCGGGTTGTGTGTTTTTTTTTTGAATTTTCATTTGTTTTCTGCAGCCCATTTAAAGTTTGGGTTTTTTATGTACTCACCTAATTGTACTCACCTAATTGTGGTTGCAGGAGTCGAGACTCACCCCCTGGCCCCCTCTTCGCTGTCCGCTACTGGGTCTCTGCTCCCCCTGCTCCATGAGCTTTATCACCCCCGTCTTAAAACTATGTATGGCCTGCCTCCACTATATCTTTCTCTAGACTATTCCACTTCCTGACTACTCTGTGGCTGAAGAAATGTTTCCTAACACCCTTTTTGACTCATCTGAGTTTTCAGTTTTCCCTTTGGGCCCCTTGTTTCTGTGTTCCCTCTCTGGAACATCCTGCCCCCCGTCTCCCCCCTTTGATTCCCCGCAGTATTTTGTATGTCTTTTTCATGTCTCCTCTGACCCTTCTTTCCCCCAGTGTTTTTAATTATTTCCCCAACCTTTTTCCCCTTGGACAGCCCCCCGAGGGGAACTCCCTTTTAAACCTCTGCTTGGAGTCTTGCAGTGTCTTCAATGGTGGTCACCCATGCAGATTCGGGGGTCATCTGAAAAAGGGAAAACCCCGGGACTGTGGCTGATATCCCTGTCTATGTCGGATATAAGGATGAGGAACAGGATGGGAGCGAGTACTGTGCCTTGTGGGACAGACCCCTTTTTACCACCCCCCCCCAGACTTTACTTTTGTTGACTACTACTCTTTGTGTTCTACTTGTTGGGGAAAATTTTAGATCCATCTCCAATTTTTTCCCGTTTTCCTTTTTTTCACGCATTTTGTGTGCTATTTCACCATGGTCACATTTTTTCAAAGGCTTTTGAAAGGGGCTGTGTATATAACATCTGCATTCTGTTTGTTTTTAGAGCCTCCAGAACCTTGTAGTGGTCCAGTAGTTGGGACAGACAGGAGCGACCTGCTCAAAAAACCCCTGCCCCCGGGTTCAAAAAACCGACAAGTTGAAAAATTCACATAGGGCCCTTGGGATTTTTTGGGAAACCCGGGCCCCACAGTGGTTTTTTTCAGCCCCAAAAAAAGTAAAAGGGTTGGGGGGTTTTGGGGGAAACGCCCCTTTTGGCCGGGGGGTTTTTAGTCCATCAATCCCCAAAATTTCCCTAGCTTCCCCCTTTTACCAGATTGATGGACTGAACACATCTACCCCAGGCCGAGGGACTGATTACATCAAACTCCTCCCCCCCCTTTTCAATTTTTTTTCTTTGTTTGGGGCTGATAAAGCCACTGTGTGGCGAAACGTTTCCAAAAAAAACCCAAGTGTTGCATATGTGCCCCAATTTATCAATTTTTTCTTTTTTGGGGAAACCCTTCATCTACATATTGAAAGTTGTCCACTGCTGCTTCATTCACCAGCACCGAAAGTAACTTGATGAACAATCGTGTTTAAGTTTGTTCGGGTACAAGTACACATAAATAGTTACATAAATTATCATATATAAACCCCTAAGGGGGGGTTCCTTGGCGCTGGTGGGGGGGGCTTGACCCCAGGGAATTAGATATGTAACCCTTCCCCCCGAATTGAGCCTAAATACCTTCCACCTTCCCCCCCCCATGCGTTATATAATCCTACGGGTTTAGCGCTCCCCATAATTATAATAATATCATCCCCAGCAGTAAATATGTAGTTCCCCGGAAACCCAAAAAAAATCAGAGTGACTTATTTCCACTGGGGGCCTTGTGTTCCCCCTAAAAGGGTACACCACAGAGCCCCTCGGTTGGGGTCCCAGGTGTTGTCAGTTTGGGGCTGTCCCAAAAAACATTGGCCCCCACCCGGAGTCATAGGTCCCTTCAGTAGCTCAATTTGGGTTTCCAAACTTCCTCAAACCCATGCCACTGTGCCCCTGGCTGACCACACACTGGCTGACCACACACGGGTTTTACCACACACTGGCTGACCCCACACTGGCTGACCACACACTGGCTGACCACACACTGGCAGACCACCACTGGCTGACCACACACTGGCGGGGGACACACTGGCTGACCCCCACACTGGCTGACCCCACACTGGCTGACCACACACTGGCTGACCACACACTGGCTGACCACACACTGGCTGACCACACACTGGCTGACCACACACTGGCTGCCCACCCCGGCTGACCACACACTGGCTGACCACACACTGGCTGACCACACACTGGCTGACCACACACTGGCTGACCACACACGGCTGACCACACACGGTGACCACACACTGGCTGACCACACACTGGCTGACCACACACTGGCGACCACACACGGCGACCACACACTGGCTGACCACACACTGGTGACCACCCCTGGTGACCACACACTGGCCCGGCCCCACACTGGCTGACCACACACTGGCTGACCACACACTGGCAGACCACCCCTGGCTAAAACCCCACACGGGGTGACCACACACAGGCTGACCACACACTGGCTGACCACAAAAGGCTGACCACACCCCAGGTTTACCACACACTGGCTGACCACACACTGGCTGACCACACACTGGCTGACCACACACTGGCTGACCACACACTGGCTGACCACACACAGGCTGACCACCCCTGGCTGACCACCCCTGGTTTACCACAAATTTTCGGGGCCACCCCTGGCTGACCACACACTGGCTGACCACACACAGGCTGACCACACACTGGCTGACCACACAGGGTGACCACCCCTGGCTGACCACACACTGGCTGACCACACAGGCTGACCACACACTGGCTGACCACACACTGGCTGACCACACAGGCTGACCACACACAGGCTGACCACACTGGCTGACCACACACAGGCTGACCACACACAGGCTGACCACACACAGGCTGACCACACACTGGCTGACCACACACTGGCTGACCACACACTGGCTGACCACACACTGGCTGACCACACACTGGCTGACCACACACTGGCTGACCACACACAGGCTGACCACACACAGGCTGACCACACACTGGCTGACCACACACAGGCTGACCACACACTGGCTGACCCACCTGGCTGACCACACACAGGCTGACCACACACTGGCTGACCACACCTGGCTACACACACTGGCTGACCACACATTGGCTGACCACACACTGGCTGACCACACACTGGCTGACCACACACTGGCTGACCACACACTGGCTGACCACACACTGGCTGACCACACACTGGCTAACCACACACGACCGACCACACACTGGCTGACCACACACACTGGCTGACCACACACTGGCTGCCACACACTGGCTGACCACACACTGGCTGACCACACACTGACCGACCACACACTGGCTGACCACACACTGGCTGACCCACCTGGCTGACCACACACAGGCTGACCACACACTGGCTGACCACACACTGGCTGACCACACACTGGCTGACCCACACAGGCTGACCACACAAGGCTGACCACACTGGCTGACCACACACAGGCTGACCACCCTGGCTGACCACACACTGGCTGACCACACCTGGCTGACCACACACTGGCGACCACACACTGGCTGACCACACACTGGCTGACCACACACTGGCTGACCACACACTGGCTGACCACCCCACACTGACCACACACTGGCTGACCACACACTGGCTGACCACACACTGGCTGACCACACAGGCTGACCACACACTGGCTGACCACACACTGGCTGACCACACACTGGCTGACCACACACTGGCTGACCACACACTGGCTGACCACACACTGCCGACCACACACTGGCTGACCACACACTGGCTGACCACACACTGGCTGACCACACACTGGCTGACCACACACGGCTGACCACACACTGGCTGACCACACACTGGCTGACCCCCCCTGGCTGACCCACACTGGCTGACCACACACTGGCTGACCCACACACAGGCTGACCACACACTGGCTGACCACACACAGGCTGACCACACACTGGCTGACCACACACTGGCTGACCACACACTGGCTGACCACACCTGGCTGACCACACACAGGCTGACCACACCTGGGCTGACCACACACTGGCTGACCACACACTGGCTGACCCACACACTGGCTGACCACACACTGGCTGACCACACACTGGCTGACCACCCTGGCTGACCACACACTGGCTGACCACACCTGGCTGACCACACACTGGCTGACCACACACACAGGCTGACCACACACTGGCTGACCACACACTGGCTGACCACACACGGCGACCACACACTTAAAAGCTGAGAAGCTCCAGCCACCCCGTCCTGCCCAGCCATCAAGGGAGGTTCTTTGACGCTGGTGAGGGGCTCCTTTTATCTAGGGAATTGGATCTGAATGTCCTGAATTGAGTCTGAATACCTTCCATTACCCCCCACATGCGCTGCATAATTCTACGGGTTTAGCACTCCCCATTTTTTTATCTCGTCCCAAGCCGCTATCTAGGTAGCAAATTGGTAGGTGTATTGTCAGGACAGGCGTTTCCTGACGCAGGTTTTAGTCATATGATGATCCATAGTTATAGCTTTTGGTCATCTGACCATGATCCTAGTAGGTTTACGCTTCTTTTTTATTATAATAATAATAATGGTCATCTGACCGGAACCTTCCACTGGCTTACCGGTCCACCTCTTTAAAAATCATGGTTATAATAACCATTAGAATTTTTACAACAATCTCTCCGAATTGCGTAATAATCCTTGATATATATAACACGAGAGAATTGTCTACCAACAAAAGGCATAAACTGCAGTGTGTATTGTTATTGACTAAGGTAATAATAATAATAATAATAATAATAATAATAATAATAATAATAATAATAATAATAATAATAATAATTTATTTTTTTGTGACATGATACATAGTTGTACAGAGGAATATAATAGTTGAGTGTACACCAAAAGCCCCTTGTATGCAGAGCATTTCGGGCAAACTTAAAATTAACTTATGATTACAATTCAGTCTACCTGGAGTCTACCTGGAGTCTACCTGGAGAGAATTCCAGGGGTCAACGCCCCCGCGGCCCGGTCTGTGACCAGGCCTCCTGTTGGACCAGAGCCTGATCAACCAGGCTGTTACTGCTGGCCGTACGCAGTCCAACGTACGAACCACAGCCCGGCTGATCAGGTTACCGACTTGAGATGCCTGTCCAGTGCCTGCTTGAAGACAGCCAGGGGCTTGTTGGTAATCCCCTGATGTATGCTGGGAAGCAGTTGAACAATCTTGGGCCCCTCACACTTATTGTGTTGTCCATCAAGGTGCTAGTGGCACCTCTGCTCTTCATTGGGGGGATGTTACATCGCCTGCCGAGTGATTTTTGTGTGCAAGTTTGGTACTAAGCCCTCGAGAATTTTCCATGTGTATATAATAATGTATTCTCCCGCCTGCGTTCTAGAGGTACAGGTTTAGGAACTTCAAGCGTTCCCATAGTTGAGGTGGTTTATCGCACTTATGCGTGCGGTGAAGGTTCTCTGCACATTTTCAAGGTCAGCAATTTTACCCGCCTTGAAAGGTGCAGTTAGTGTACAGCATAATTCCAGCCTAGATAGAACAAGCGATCTGTAAAGTGTCAACATGGGCTTGGCATCCCTGGTTTTTGAAGGTTCTCATTATCCATCCTGTCATTTTTCGAGCAGATGCAATTGCTACTTTGTTATGGTCCTTGAAGGTGAGATCCTCTAACATGATCACTCCCAGATCTTTGACATTAGTTTTTCGCTCTATTGTGTGGTTGGAATTAGTTTTGTACTCCGATGAGATTTTAATTTCTTCACGTTTTCCGTATCTGAGTAATTGAAATTTCTCATCATTGAACTTCATATTGTTTTCTGCAGCCCATTTAAAGATTTGGTTTATGTCTGCTTGGAGTCCTGCAGTGTCTTCAACGGTAGACACTGTCATACAGATCGGGTGTCATCTGCAAAGGAAGACACAGCACTGTGGCTTATATCCCTGTCAATGTCTGATATGAAGATGAGGAATAGGATGGGAGCAAGTACTGTGCCTTGTGGAACAGAGCTTTTCACAGTAGCTGCTTCAGACTTTACTCTGTTGACTACTTCTCTTTGTGTTCTACATGTTAGGAAATTATAGATCCATCTACCAACTTTTCCCGTTATTCCTTTATCACGCATTTTGTGTGCTATTACACCATGGTCACACTTGTCAAAGGCTTTTGCAAAATCTGTGTATATAACATCTGCATTCTGTTTATCTTCTAGAGCATCCAGGACCTTGTCGTAGTGATCCAGTAGTTGGGACCGACAGGAGCGGCCTGCTCTAAACCCATGCTGTCCTGGGTTGTGCAATTGATGGGTATCAAGATGGGTGGCGATCTTGCTTCTTAGAACCCTTTCAAATATTTTTATGATATGGGACGTTAGCGCAATTGGTCTGTAGTTCTTTGCTATTGCTTTACTGCCCCCTTTGTGGAGTGGGGCTATGTCTGTTGTTTTTAGTAGCTGCGGGACGATCCCAGTGTCCATGCTCCCTCTCCATAGGATGTTAAAAGCATGTGATAGGGGCTTCTTGCAATTCTTGATGAACACTGAGTTCCATGAGTCTGGGCCTGGAGCGGAGTGCATGGGCATGTCATTTATTGCCTTTTCGAAGTCATTTGGCGTCGTGGTGATGTCAGAAAGGCATGCGTCTGTCAAGTTCTGTGGCACTCATAAAAAAAAATCATTTAGGTTTTCGATTTTCAGTCTGGTTAGTGGCTCGCTAAAAACTGAGTCATACTGGGATTTAAGTAACTCACTCATTTCCTTGCTGTCATCTGTGTAGGACCCATCCCGTTTAAGTAGGGGCCCAATACTGGTTGTTGTTCTCGACTTTGATTTTGCATGGGAAAAGAAATACTTAGGGTTTCTTTCAATTTCATTTATGGCTTTTAGTTCTTCCCGTGTCTCTTGATTCCTGTAAGATTCCTTTAGTTTTAATTCGATGTTTGCTATTTCTCTGACTAGTGTCTCCCTACGTATTTCAGAGATATTGGCCTCCTGTAGCCGCTCCGTTATTCTTTGCCTCCAAGCAGACATAAACCAAATCTTTAAATGGGCTGCAGAAAGCAATATGAAGTTCTATGATGAGAAATTTCAATTACTCAGATACGGACAACGTGAGGAAATTAAAATCTCATCTGAGTACAAAACTAATTCCAACCACACAATAGAGCGAAAAACTAATGTCAAAGACCTGGGAGTGATCATGTCAGAGGATCTCACCTTCAAGGACCATAACACCGTAGCAACCACATCTGCTAGAAAAATGACAGGATGGATAATGAGAACCTTCAAAACCAGGGATATTTCAGTTTGATATCTTTATTATGCACCCCATACCCATCCTGTGGGCGGTAGTCAAAAGATTACAGAGGTACATAATGGGTCCAGGGACTGGACCCCAAAGTTTTGATAGCTGAGCAAGTTACAAAGGTAATGAACTAAATAGCTACAAAGGTAATAAACTCACAAGTTACAAAGGTAATGAAACATGTAAGTAAATTTACTTACTTACGTTTATACATGGTTACAATCATGAACAAATTATAATGCAATGAACACTTCACTAGTCTACACCCGGTCACAACTGTAATGAGTTCTTGGTGCAAATTTTATTGTTGGGTCACACACACACACACACACATATACATACACACTTACATATACACATACACACACACACACACATACACATACACACACACATATATACATACACACACACGCACACACAACAGGCCCAGCCTTCAATCGACATGTGCACAGGACAAAATGGCAATCAACACGCACACACACACACGTGGCAATGCTTTATTTACAGGAGCATCCAACAAAATAAGCAGACTCTTGGATGTCACTACCGCCCGCCTCCGGCTGGGTTACAAGCATCTTTGGCAGGTTAAATCACCACCACCAGATGTAGACCAAACAAGATGTAAACTTTGCCAGTTGGATTATTGTCACACCCTGCGTCATTATGTACTGGAGTGCGATAAAATTAATGAATTCAGAGACTACTCACTCAGAAATGTTCAAGATATGTCAAAGTATTTTATCCACAGTGGTATATTACAGACCATTCTGGAAAAATACCCTGACTTTGCTCCCTGTAAATAAAGATTGACACGTGTGTGTGTGTGTGTGTGTGTATATGTGTGTATGTGTGTATGTATATACATGTATGTGTGTGTATGTGTGTGTATATATGTATGTGTATATGTATATGTGTGTGTGTGTGACCCAACAATTAAAATTTGCACCAATAACTCATTACAGTTGTGGCTGGGTGTAGATAATAGATTGCTCATTGCTTTATAATTTGTTCATGAGTGCAACCATGTACAGACGTAAGTAAATTTACTTACATGATTCATTACCTTGTAACTAGTGAATTAATTACCATTGTACCTTGTTCAGCTATGAAAACTTTGGGGCCCAGTCTCTGGACCCTATATATACCTCTGTAATCTGCAAATACCTTTGTAACTTGTCATGATTGTGACCATCTGAGTTCATTACCTTTGTAACTTGCTCAGCTATCAAACTTTGACGTCCAGTCCCTGGACCCATTATGTACCTCTGTAATCTTTTGACTACCGCCCACAGGATGGGTATGGGGTGCATAATAAAGATATCAAACTAACTTTCTATATAGTAGTATGTCATTGATGTCAGCTAGGCCTGTATACCTTGTACATGTACTGTAGTAAATAAAGATATTATTATTACTATATTTAAGATGTAATTGTCAAAGGAAGGTTGAAGTGGATAATAGAGCATGTAGGCCAGGATGAATTACAACAATTGGATATGCTGAATATTGAAGACAGAGTAAAACAACTTAAATTGAATCAAGTTTATAAAATTGCTCACAGTGTCCAGAATATCTTGCTGCCAATTTTGTCAAGGCTGGAACCAAAGCAATCATAGTACTAGGGGGAGAGAGCACAAATTTGTTGTACCCACAGTCAGTGGCCAGACTTCAAACACCTTTTACTGTACGGCAATAAAGGAATGGAACAGACTGCCTGCACATGTCAAAGCCAGTCATAGCATGAGCCAGTTCAAGAAGAGAACCAAAAGGTACCTAATGAATGTAGCGACAGAAAGGGAGGAGAATGATTTATTTTTTTAGCTAACACACATGTATATGTAAATAACTCTTTTTACCTTATTCCTAGTATACATATATCCTTTATAATATAATAACATATATACCCTACAATGTAAAATATTAAGGTATAAAATGGACCCCAATGGAAATAAGTCACTCTGTCTGACTTTTTTTGGGTTATCCTAGGTTCTCTACACATATGCTAATATGTATGATAATGTATGTAAATGTATTTGTGTATACCTGAATAAACTTACTTACTTACTAGAGCTGGTTTGATATATATCTGGGCGTTCAACATGTCTTTCTCACCATTCTTGATCATTTCTAGCCTTTTAGCTTAAAGTAAAAGGCATGTGACTTCACTCTTCACTAGTCTTACCCTTAGGGGCCATTGTACTGTGATTAATAATTACAATAATAACAATAGCATGAGTAAAAAGTTAGAAAATGGGCAGAATACGACATACAGACACGCAGCGCTCAAATGTTGTAGACTGAGTGCAGGTCAGCTGATGTGTGGGTCAGCTGATGTGTGGGTCAGCTGATGTGTGGGTCAGCTGATGTGGGTCAGCTGATGTGTGGGTCAGCTGATGGGCGGGTTAGTTGTGCGGGTCAGCTGATGTGTGGGTCGCTGACGTTTGGGTCAGCTGATGTGTGGGTCAGCTGATGTGTGGGTCAGCAGATGTGTGGGTCAGCTGATGTGTGGGTCAGCTGATGTGTGGGTCAGCTGATGTGTGGGTGAGCTGATGGGCGGGTCAGCTGATGCGTGTGTCAGCTGATGGGCGGGTCAGCTGATGCGTGGGTCAGCTGATGTGAGGGTCAGCTGTTTACCAAGCCTTTCTATTTAACCACTGATGCCAGTTCTATAGGCATTGGTGCAGTTCTTGCACAGAAGATTGATAGTAAATACAACGCAGTTGCATTTGCTAGTCGAGTCCTTACAAAGGCTGAAAGGAATTATACAGTAACTGAGCAAGAAGCCTTAGCAATAGTGTGGTCTTTAAAACACTTCCGTGACATAATTTATCAGTACCCTGTCCATGTCTTGACAGATCATGCACCTCTAATACCATTGTTCCAGAATAAACAACCTACTGGAAGACTAGCTAGATGGTCCTTAACTATCCAAGAGTTCAACCCTACCTTTGAACATTTACCTGGCAAGTCAAATGTAGTTGCAGATGCTTTATCGCGTCATGTTAGCGTAGTAACTGCTGATCCTCCGTTTAGTGCTGAGGATGTAAAGGATGCCCAAAGAACAGACCCCTTGTGGTCTGGTGTGACTCGCTTCCTGCTACAGGAAGACCTTATTCTTACTGTGAAGCCACCAGCACCTATCAGTGACTTTGTTATGAACCAAGAATTACTGTATCGCGTAACCGAGCTGGGAACGCCTAGTAGACGGGCATACCAGTTAGTAATTCCTCAGTCACTAGTAAAAGTAGCTTTACAGCTAATTCACGATGCACCAGGTGTTGCACACCCTGGTATGGACCGTTCGATTAAACAAGCAAGATTGAAGTACTTTTGGCCTCGTATGGCAACTGATATTACCGAGTATGTTAAGAAGTGTAGTGTTTGTATGAAACACAAGGGTAATATCAACGGTCCCAATCCTATCCAGATGTATCCCACTACTAGTGAGCCATGGGAAAGAGTTGCAATAGATCTGCTAACTAATTTTCAATGTACAACGCAAGGCAATAAACATCTGTGTGTGATGGTCGATCATTTCACCAGATATTGTGAGTTAGTTCCTATTCCAGACAAGACTGCCGAGACAGTAGCTAAAGTGTTTAAGGAACGTATAATCTGCAGACATACCACTCCTAAGTCCCTCATAACAGATAATGGAGGTGAATTTTGTAATGAGATCCTAGAAAACTTGTGTAAACTTTACAAGATTACAAAATCAACCATTGTTCCGCACCATCCTGCCAGTAATGGGTTAGCAGAAAGAACTAATAAGAAAGTCCTTGACGTTTTGAGAGCTACCATCAATCCCAATAGTGTAACCTGGGATGAAGTTATACCTGATGTTCAATGTGCTATAAATTCTGCTTTCAATGCTTCTATAGGTGATACGCCGCATTACGCCTTGTATGGTGTTGACAAGCGTTTGCCTTATGAGTTGTTATATTCTAATCCAAAACCGTCGTATAACCCTGATGATTTCATAGCAACTCGTACCAGCCAAGCTCAGTGTGTTTTCAGAAGAATACGTGAAACACTTCATAAGTCAACAGCAGAATTTACTAAAGTAACTAATACTAAAGCTAAACCGACTAAAGTTCAAGTAGGGTCCAGAGTCATGTTGTTCAACTTTAACAAAACGTCAGCAATGCCAAAACTGGATCAAAAGTTCGTTGGTCCTTATAGAGTAGTCGAACATATTAACGGCAATAAGTATAAAGTTAGAGAAATTAGTACGGGTCAGTTTAAAGAATCGCATTTAGATCATATGAAGTTAGTATGCGATGATGATGACGAAGTCCCTGTCACCCTAATAATCAGACAAGTGAGACAGAATCTGATAATTCTCCTGTTGCTGTACCCTCTACCTCTAATGATCAGTCAGATCAACCTGAATGTCGTTATTCCCTACGTACACGCCAAGTGTTGAGAAGTCCTCAAGTATCATTTGTAGATACCAGTGTAGATCCTCCTCAATCAGAAGTTGAGTTACCTATTGTAACAGAGTTTGATCCACCCAGAGATGATAATTATACAGCCTATATCAATCTCACCCTAGCAGAGTTGGGGTTAAATGTAAATAACCTGTATAGATAAATATGTAGTAAGCGTTTAACTGTGTTATATATCTACTTAGTATTACTCAAATTTTTTTTTTTTGTGTTCACGTTCTCTCCGAGTTCTGAGAATTAACAGTATAGATTTGTGTGCACCATATCTACCTTGTCTGTTAATCACTACCTTCTTGTAAATATATTTCCTCAGAATTCGTAGATCACATGAAGACAGTTCGATCGAACAAATTATTTTTTTTATCTCTTTTATCATGATTTTTCTAGAATGAGCTCATTTAATTAATTCCTATGTATCATGATGCATCATATAGTAATGTAGATTGTTCCGTCACGATAATATCCATGTGAAGTATAATGTTCAACTGTTGTGTACTTTGACATTGTATAGAATCAGCTGAGAGTTGTTGCCTGTTGTCCTTAGTTTGTATAGTTGTATGTCGAGACGCCATACGTAGCATGCCCGAGCTGTACGGTTGTACTTATAACGGCTGTTCACGTGATTTCCAACCTCTGCCCATGTGATCTGGCATCAGCCAATCATAGGCCTGCCTTTTGAATGTCTCAGTGCCGTGCGGCCCCTCGAGCAGTTCCCTTGGGGTAGGCATACGAGACGGACACAGGCATAGGCTCTCAGCTCCCATATATCCAACGCCTCATTAAACGCTACCAAAAACCAAGCTCATCGTCTGTTAATATTACCAAATCTATGAAAAGAACCCCACAACACAAGCTGATGTGTGGGTCAGCTGATGGGCGGGTCAGCTGATGCGTGGGTCAGCTGATGGGCGGGTCAGCTGTTGTGCGGGTCAGCTGATGCGTGGGTCAGCTGATGTGTGGGTCAGCTGATGGGAGGGTCAGCTGTTGTGCGGGTCAGCTGATGTGTGGGTCAGCTGTTGTGCGGGTCATCTGATGCGTGGGTCAGCTGGTGTGTGGGTCAGCTGATGTGTGGGTCAGCTGATGGGCGGGTCAGCTGATGCGTGGGTCAGCTGATGGGCGGGTCAGCTGATGTGTGGATCAGCTGATGTGTGGGTCAGCTGATGGGCGGGTCAGCTGATGCGTGGGTCAGCTGATGGGCGGGTCAGCTGTTGTGCGGGTCAGCTGATGCGTGGGTCAGCTGTTGTGCGGGTCAGCTGATGTGTTGGTCAGCTGATGTGTGGGTCAGCTGATGTGCGGGTCAGCTGTTGTGCGAGTCAGCTGTTGTGCAGGTCAGCGGGTGTGCGGGTCAGCTGATGTGTGGGTCAGCTGATGTGTTGGTCAGCTGTTGTGCGGGTCAGTTGATGTGCGGGTCAGCTGTTGTGCGGGTCTGCTGATGGGCGGGTCTACTGTTGTGCGGGTCTGCTGATGGGCGGGTCTACTGTTGTGCGGGTCTGCTGGTGGGCGGGTCTGCTGTTGTGCGGGTCTGCTGATGGGCGGGTCAGCAGGTCAGGTGTGATTTACGGGTCAGCTGAGGAATGAGAGCAGACAAGGCTTTATACAGAAGCAGGAAATCAGTAATAGTATCAGTAGTAGTAGTAGTAATAGTAGCATCAGCAATAATGTAGTAAGTTTATTCAGGTATACACAAATACATTTACATAGATTATTATACATAGCAGCATATGTGTAGATTAGATTTTGCCACCGAAGTGGCTAGTTTATTGTGCACCCCATATCCATCCTGTGGACGGTAGCGCAAGAGCATATGGATACACAAAAGGCCTAGGCACTAGGCCCCAAAGGGGTTAACAATTGTACATTTGGGTTTATATCTACATTTCAATTATCTGTTACAAGCAGGTATCTTATTTCATGAATAAGATATCTTGACATGTCACATAGGTTATTATATTGTCTATCTCTATATTCCTCAATAAGTGCACAATTAAGCACATAGTGTTCAAGACAGTGACCATATGCCTGATCACATAATTTGCATTTAGTTTGATCATCATCTGTGTCTCCCAAACTGTCAGAAGTACCTGTAGCCAAGCCTAAGCCTGGCCACTACAACATCAGTCAGTCTGTTCACATTGCAAGTTGCTCCACAAACATGCCCATCTGTGCTCGCATTATCATGAGCACAGATAGGCACGTTCATGGAAATTAATTTGGATTTATATCTACAGTTCACTTATCTGTTACCAGCAAATTTAGGAAATTTGCTTAGAATAAGTGGTATCCTACCTTCACTAATAAGATATCTTGACATGTCACATAGGTTATTATACTGTCTATCTCTATATTCCTCAATAAGTGGACAATTCAGCACATAGTGTTCAAGACAGTGACCATATGCCTGATCACATAATTTGCATTTAGTTTGATCATCATCTGTGTATCTCCCAAACTGCCAGAAGTACTTGTAGCCAAGCCTAAGCCTGGCCACTACAACATCAGTCAGTACTTGTAGCCAAGCCTAAGCCTGGCCACTACAACATCAGTCAGTCTGTTCACATTGCAAGTTGCTCCATAAACATATGTGTAGAGAACCCAGGATAACCCAAGAAAGTCAGAGTGACTTATTTCCATTGGGGTCCTTTTAGTAATAGTAGTAGCTGAAATAGTAGCAGTAGTATTAGCAGCCGAAGTATTAATAGTAGTGGCCATAGTAGTAATAGCAGTAGTCATAGTAGTAGTGATCAAGGTTCAAAGAATAAAATATCTTCGATAAAGGTATCCCTCATGAATGCGTTCCTAATATTGCCTGATACTGTCTGTTGCTACTCGGTGCTAGCAGCTACTACCTGGTACTAGCAGCTACTACCTGGTGCTAGCAGCTACTACCTGGTGCTAGCAGCTACTACCTGGTGCTAGCAGCTACTACCTGGTGCTAGCAGCTACTACCTGGTGTTAGCAGCTACTACCTGGTGCTAGCAGCTACTACCTGGTGCTAGCAGCTACTACCTGGTGCTAGCAGCTACTACCAGTACCTGACCTCACCGGTCATGACCACATTAACCCCACCTCATCACTGATCACATATATTTTTTATTCTCACCTGATCTGTGTATTGCACTATTATTACTATAGGGTAAAGCGCTAAATTCAAAGGGGTCATGAAGCACCTTGAGTAATGGATAGTAATAACGTTAGCCAAGGAAACAGTTCAGATTCCTTAAATCAAGAGCCCCTCACTGGCATTAAGGAACCTCCCTTGAGAAGTATTACCATACCTCTCACTTTTTTATCATATTTAGCGAAAATAGTAAAAGTTTAGAGATCAGCACTTTGGGAATTGGATATAATCACTTTCATAGATCAGTATTATAATGGGGAACGCTAAACCTGTAGGGATTATACAGCGCCTGATGGGGGGGAGGGTGAAAGGTATTTAGGCTCAATTCAGGATTGGAGCACCAGATCAATTCTCAGATCCAAGAGCCCCCAGCATCAAGGCACCTGACACCCCCCTCCCACCAATACATTGCGGTAAACTCATAACCATGTATTTTTTATTAGTATTGGTTTTAATCCTGAACAGATCTTCCCACTGTTGTGCATTATTCATGGGAGGAGCTGCAAAACCCCAGGAGGATAACAGCGTCTAGAGGGAAATGAGTATTAACACCATGAAAGTCGCTTTAATTTCCCGGCAATTTATGACCAGTTTACACCAGGGCATGAACTCGTCACTTGAACGGAGGTTACTTGCGTCTGAAATATGTTGGGCAAGCTGTGAACCCACAGGTCATAAGCCTGGGAATGAGAACAATCAGGGATTCAAGAGAAAACTGATCGTTTCTTGAATCAAGATCCTTGATGGACAGCATCCTTTGTTAACCAAAGAGCATTAATATTTAATGTCAATATTCTGCTCTATGCTGTACCAGCTTATTTAATTACCGTAATGGTATTGATTCTCATATTGTTTTGCGAATCGATTTTGAGTTTGGGTGAAAGATAAGCAGGTAATATAGCCAAGTTTATTCAGTCTTCTGGAACACTGAAGCTTCACATCATAGGCTTGGAACACTAGAGGCTGCATGGGCTGGAACCTTGTGAACAGCCATCATGGGCTGGAGACACTAGGCTGCATCACTGGCAGACACTAAGCTGCATCACGGGCTGGAACACTGGAGGCATATCCATGGGCTGGAACACTAGGCTGCATCACTGGCTGGAACACTAGACCGCTCCTGAGTTGGAACACTAGGATGAATCGTTACCTGTAACTTTGTTATGTATTAGTAACATTTAGATTCTGTTGAATACAACATTCATCACAAACCATTACTTTTAACATAATTAAGAATAGTTTACCACTGAATTACGTTACTGACATTTCTGAAATAAATTATATTCACAAGCATTATTATAAAACCCAGATTAGTAAGGTATTATTTACTGCTCATTAAAGTTATTGATATAAAAACCTAATGGGAAGATACATAGCATTTGAGGTTGTATAACAGGTGATCAATGTGAGTTATGTGCATTGAAATGAAGTCAGGTTGAATGACTTCATTTCAGTACTATAACACTGAATCACCTGGTATAACCTCAAATACTATATCTTCCCATTAGTTTTATATCAATAACTTTTTGTGAGCCAGCACCCCATCATCTGCTTTTATAATAATGCTTAAGTATATAATTTATTTCAGAAAATGTCCCGTGGCACAATTCCGTGGTAAACTTATATTTTGTCTGTTAAAAGTAATGGTTTGTGATAGTAGTAGTCAACAGTGATTTTGTGTTGCCTGTACATACTGTGTTGTCATCTAATGTTCCAAGCCTGTATTCAGCCTGTTAGCCAGTGATGCAGCAATTCCAGCCCATGACCACAGCCTAGTGATGCAGCAGTGTTCAGGCCGATGGCCAATGTTTCAGCCCATGACTAAAACCAAGTGATGTTCCAGCCAATATTAGTGTTGGAGTGAAATATTACTGTTTATCTTGTAAAATAAGGTCGATTGCAAACAATATGAGAATACTGACATGTCATAAAGCTGTGACTTCAGTATGAAACAGATTGACATTAATGTGTGCTCTTTTGGTTAACGAAGTGATGCTGTCCATCAAAGAATTGAGAGTGGATCGGTTCCTCTTGGTGCCTGTTGTCTCCCTTTATGACCCTGTGGTGCAACATATTATTTTCGGGACATAAGCTCTCCCGTTCATCACTTGTGTGGAAATCATTATGAATGTCAGGCAAGCGCACTGCTGTTATAACTCATTTCCCAGCAGCTATGACTGCTATGGTGAGGATTTACCACAATCTTATTGAGTGGAGGGTGTCAGTATATGACTGGTGCTTTCTTGATCTAGAGAGTGGATGTAATCTCCAATTCAATTGAGCTAAACCTTTTTTCACCCTCCCAGGCGCATCTCAGCTACAGGCAGCGTTCATTGCATGCTGATCTGTAATGATTATAATCAATTCCCCAAGTGCTGATCTCTACTTTACTATTTTCATGATATGATAAGGAAGAGTATGTGTACTCAGGAAGGATCATAATATGATCTCTTGTTTAAGGAATCTGAACTGTTTCCTTGGCTCGCGTTACTATCCCATTACTCAGGTGCTTCAGACTGAGCTGGCGCTACCTGTAGTAATGATAGTGCTATTACAGATCAGTGAAAAGGTAAAAAGTATATGTGTTGTGATAGTGAGTGTGTGGTGTGACAGTGAGTCGGGTACTGGTGAGTAACTGCTTGCGCCAGTGGTAACTGCTAGCCTGGAGTGGTGGCTGCTAGCAGGTGGTAATGCTGGCACCGGAGTAGTAGCTGTAACACTGGGTGGTAACTGCTGGCACCAGACCAGCACCAGGCGTGAGTATGGCGCCAGTGTGGCTGCTAGCACAGCTGGTACTTGGTGGTAGCAACAGCACCAGTGAGCAACAGACGGTGTCGAACATGTGCTCATGGACTCATAACTACGAAGATATTTTGACCTCTTTGAACCTTGATCACCTATATGACTTACTGCTGACCACTACCATGGCCACTACTAACTGACCTGACCACTGCACACTATTTCAGCTACTGCCACAGGGGACCCCAATGGAAATAAGTCACTCTGACTCTTGGATATCCTGAGTTCTCTACACATATGTTGTGGAGCAGCTTGAACAGGCTGACTGATAGTGGCCAGGCTGGCACAACTAAGCTGACAGTGTTGTGGTGGAGACAAACTATGGATGATGATCAAACTAAATGCAAATTATGTGATCAGGCATGCTGTGTGAACGCTATGTCTTCAGATATCCCTTATTGAGAATGAACAGTATAGAGAAATAACCTATGTGACATGTCAGGTATCTTATTGAGTGAAGGTAAGGATACCACTTGATTCAGCAAAATTTCTAAAGCTAACTGTGTGAATAGTGAACTGTAGATATAAATCAAATTAATTTCCATGAACGTGCTATCTGTGTGTGATATCTGGCTCTGGATGTTTGTGGAGCAACTGTGAGACAGGCTGACGATGATGGCCCAAACAGCTACGATACTTCGGCAGTTTGGGAGACGCAGATGATGATCAAATAAATGCAAATTATGTGATGGCATGATATGTCTTGAACACTATGTGCTAATTGTGCATATTGAAGGGGATATGAAGACCAGACAATATAAGTAACCTATGTGACATGTCAGGCATTCATGAGTAAGATACCTGCTTATGACAGATGTGAAACGATATTCCCCTTTGAGCTAATTGCTAATTTGTGTCATGTCTTACCTGATCCACCCCAGGATGGACATGAGGAGTGCCACAACCAACTTCAGTGGCAAATACAATCTACATAATATATATGTATAATCTATGTAATGTTTGTGTATACCTGAATCATTTTAGACCCGCCCATCAGCAACCCGCACACGGCGACCCGCCATCACTGACCCGCACGGCAACATGGCCCACCCCTGTGACCCACACCCCGACCGGGCCAAAAACTGACTCGCTGACCCGCTAAACGACCCCACATCAGCGAAACACAGCTGACCCGACCCGCATCAGCTGACCCCCCGGCCCCACCCGGCGCCCACGCATCAGCGACCGCCCATCAGCTGACCCCCCCCTCAGCTGATCACACATCAGCGGGCCCCCCCCATCAGCTGACCCCGCATCAGCTGACCCGCCCATCAGCTGACCCACACATCAGCTGACCCACACACCAGCCCACCATCGGCGGCCCCGCTACAACAGCTGACCCCCCACCACCCCGGCCCCACACCCTTTACCCACGCATCAGCTGACCCGCAAAAACGACCGCCCATCAGCTGACCCCGCATCAGCGACCCCCCCAAATCGTTGACCCACATCAGCTGTGTTGTGGGGTTTTTTTCCCCGGGTTTGGTAATATAACAACGATAAACCGGTTTTTGGTAGCGTTTAATGGGCGTTGGATATAGGGAAGGCCTATGCCTGTGTCCGTCTCGTATGCCTCCAAAGGGCTCTCGAAATTTTTTGAAGGACATTCAAAACAGGCCTATGATTGGCTGATGCCAGATCACATGGGCAGAGGTTAAAACACGTGAAAAGCCGTTATAAAGTACACCTTCCCAGCCGGGCATGCTACGTATGGGTCTGACAAAAACTATACAAACTAAGGGCAACAGGCAACAACTCTCAGCTGATTCTATACAATCCCGCACAACAGTTGAACATTATACTTCACATGGATATTATCGGCGGGAAAAATCTACATTACTATATGATCATCTGATACATAGGAATTAATTAAATGAGCTCTTCTAGAAAATCATGATAAAAGAATAAAAAAAAAAATTTGTTTGATCGAACTGTCTTCATGTGATCTACGAATTCTGAGAAATATATTTACAGAGGGGGGTGATTAACAGACAGGTAGATTGGTGCACACAAATCTATACTGTTAATTCTCGGGAATCGAGAGGAACGGGAAAACAAAAATTTAGTAATACTAAGTAGATATTATACACACAGTTAAACGTTACTACATATTTATCATCAGGTTATTTACATTTACCCAACTCTGCTGGGGGGGAGATTGATATAGGCTGTATAATTATCATCTCTGGGTTTGGGTCAAACTCTGTTACAATAGGTTAACTTCTGATTGAGGAGGATCTACACTGGTATCTCAAATGATACTTGAGGACTTCTCAACACTTGGCGTGTCGTAGGGAATACGACATTCAGGTTGACTGACCATCATTAGGTAGGTACAACAACAGGAGAATTATCAGATTCTGTCTCACTTTCTTTATTATTAGGGGGGAGGGGACTTCGTCATATCATCGCATACAAACCCTATGATCTAAATGCGATTTTTAAACTGACCATACTTTTTCTCTAACTTTATCCTTGTTAATATTTTCGACTCTCTATGGACCAACGAACTTTTTATCGGTTTTTGGGATTGCTGACGTTTTGTTAAAGTTGAACAACATGACTCTGGGCCCTACTTGAACTTTAGTCTTTAGCACCCAAAATTGTTAACTTTAGTAAATTCTGTGTTGACTTATGAAGTGTTCACGTATTCTTCTGAAAACACACTGAGCTTGGCTGGTACGAGTTGCTATGAAATCATCAGGGTTATACGACGGTTTTGGATTAGAATATAACAACTCATAAGGCAAACGCTTGTCAACACCATACAAGGCGTAATGCGGCGTATCACCTATAGAAGCATTGAAAGCAGAATTTATAGCACATTGAACATCAGGTATAACTTCATCCCAGGTTACACTATTGGGATTGATGGTAGCTCTAAACGTCAAGGACTTTCTTATTAGTTCTTTCTGCTAACCCATTACTGGCAGGATGGTGCGGAACAATGGTTGATTTTGTAATCTTGTAAAGTTTACACAAGTTTTCTAGGATCTCATTACAAAATTCACCTCCATTATCTGTTATGAGGGACTTAGGAGTGGTATGTCTGCAGATTATACGTTCCTTAAACACTTTAGCTACTGTCTCGGCAGTCTTGTCTGGAATAGGAACTAACTCACAATATCTGGTGAAATGATCGACCATCACACACAGATGTTTATGCCTTGCGTTGTACATTGAAAATTAGTTAGCAGATCTATTGCAACTCTTTCCCATGGCTCACTAGTAGTGGGATACATCTGGATAGGATTGGGACGTTGATATTACCCTTGTGTTTCATACAAACACTACACTTCTTAACATACTCGGTAATATCAGTTGCCATACGAGGCCAAAAGTACTTCAATCTTGCTTGTTTAATCGAAGGTCCATACCAGGGTGTGCAACACCTGGTGCATCGTGAATTAGCTGTAAAGCTACTTTTACTAGTGACTGAGGAATTACTAACTGGTATGCCCGTCTACTAGGCGTTCCCAGCTCGGTTACGCGATACAGTAATTCTTGGTTCATAACAAAGTCACTGATAGGTGCTGGTGGCTTCACAGTAAGAATAAGGTCTTCCTGTAGCAGGAAGCGAGTCACACCAGACCACAAGGGGTCTGTTCTTTGGGCATCCTTTACATCCTCAGCACTAAACGGAGGATCAGCAGTTACTACGCTAACATGACGCGATAAAGCATCTGCAACTACATTTGACTTGCCAGGTAAATGTTCAAAGGTAGGGTTGAACTCTTGGATAGTTAAGGACCATCTAGCTAGTCTTCCAGTAGGTTGTTTATTCTGGAACAATGGTATTAGAGGTGCATGATCTGTCAAGACATGGACAGGGTACTGATAAATTATGTCACGGAAGTGTTTAAA
The DNA here is from genome assembly GCA_009830355.1 of Cherax destructor. NCBI lineage: Eukaryota > Metazoa > Arthropoda > Malacostraca > Decapoda > Parastacidae > Cherax > Cherax destructor. Next base: position 25,717 of record WNWK01008568.1, read on the forward strand.
GACCACACTATTGCTAAGGCTTCTTGCTCAGTTACTGTATAATTCCTTTCAGCCTTTGTAAGGACTCGACTAGCAAATGCAACTGCGTTGTATTTACTATCAATCTTCTGTGCAAGAACTGCACCAATGCCTATAGAACTGGCATCAGCGGTTAAATAGAAAGGCTTGAGTAAACAGCTGACCCTCACATCAGCTGACCCACGCATCAGCTGACCGCCCATCAGCTGACACACGCATCAGCTGACCCGCCCATCAGCTCACCCACACATCAGCTGACCCCACATCAGCTGACCCACACATCAGCTGACCCACACATCTGCTGACCCACACATCAGCTGACCCACACATCAGCTGACCCAAACGTCAGCGACCCACACATCAGCTGACCCGCACAACTAACCCGCCCATCAGCTGACCCACACATCAGCTGACCCACACATCAGCTGACCCACACATCAGCTGACCCACACATCAGCTGACCCACACATCAGCTGACCTGCACTCAGTCTACAACATTTGAGCGCTGCGTGTCTGTATGTCGTATTCTGCCCATTTTCTAACTTTTACTCATGCTATTGTTATTATTGTAATTATTAATCACAGTACAATGGCCCCTAAGGGTAAGACTAGTGAAGAGTGAAGTCACATGCCTTTTACTTTAAGCTAAAAGGCTAGAAATGATCAAGAATGGTGAGAAAGACATGTTGAACGCCCAGATATATATCAAACCAGCTCTAGTAAGTAAGTAAGTTTATTCAGGTATACACAAATACATTTACATACATTATCATACATATTAGCATATGTGTAGAGAACCTAGGATAACCCAAAAAAGTCAGACAGAGTGACTTATTTCCATTGGGGTCCATTTTATACCTTAATATTTTACATTGTAGGGTATATATGTTATTATATTATAAAGGATATATGTATACTAGGAATAAGGTAAAAAGAGTTATTTACATATACATGTGTGTTAGCTAAAAAAATAAATCATTCTCCTCCCTTTCTGTCGCTACATTCATTAGGTACCTTTTGGTTCTCTTCTTGAACTGGCTCATGCTATGACTGGCTTTGACATGTGCAGGCAGTCTGTTCCATTCCTTTATTGCCGTACAGTAAAGGTGTTTGAAGTCTGGCCACTGACTGTGGGTACAACAAATTTGTGCTCTCTCCCTAGTACTATGATTGCTTTGGTTCCAGCCTTGACAAAATTGGCAGCAAGATATTCTGGACACTGTGAGCAATTTTATAAACTTGATTCAATTTAAGTTGTTTTACTCTGTCTTCAATATTCAGCATATCCAATTGTTGTAATTCATCCTGGCCTACATGCTCTATTATCCACTTCAACCTTCCTTTGACAATTACATCTTAAATATAGTAATAATAATATCTTTATTTACTACAAGGTACATGTACAAGGTATACAGGCCTAGCTGACATCAATGACATACTACTATATAGAAAGTTAGTTTGATATCTTTATTATGCACCCCATACCCATCCTGTGGGCGGTAGTCAAAAGATTACAGAGGTACATAATGGGTCCAGGGACTGGACGTCAAAGTTTGATAGCTGAGCAAGTTACAAAGGTAATGAACTCAGATGGTCACAATCATGACAAGTTACAAAGGTATTTGCAGATTACAGAGGTAGTATATAGGGTCCAGAGACTGGGCCCCAAAGTTTTCATAGCTGAACAAGGTACAATGGTAATTAATTCACTAGTTACAAGGTAATGAATCATGTAAGAAATTTACTTACGTCTGTACATGGTTGCACTCATGAACAAATTATAAAGCAATGAGCAATCTATTAGTCTACACCCAGCCACAACTGTAATGAGTTATTGGTGCAAAGTTTTAATTGTTGGGTCACACACACACACATATACATATCACATACATATATACACACACTACACACACATACATGTATATACATACACACATACACACATATACACACACACACACACACACACGTGTCAATACTTTATTTACAGGGAGCAAAGTCAGGGTATTTTTCCAGAATGGTCTGTAATATACCACTGTGGATAAAATACTTTGACATATCTTGAACATTTCTGAGTGAGTAGTCTCTGAATTCATTAATTTTATCGCACTCCAGTACATAATGACGCAGGGTGTGACAATAATCCAACTGGCAAAGTTTACATTTTGTTTGGTCTACATCTGGTGGTGGTGATTTAACCTGCCAAAGATACTTGTAACCCAGCCGGAGGCGGGCGGTAGTGACATCCAAGAGTCTGCTTATTTTGTTGGATGCTCCCTGTAAATAAAGCATTGCCACGTGTGTGTGTGTGCGTGTTGATTGCCATTTTGTCCTGTGCACATGTCGATTGAAGGCTGGGCCTGTTGTGTGTGCGTGTGTGTGTATGTATATATGTGTGTGTGTATGTGTATGTGTGTGTGTGTGTGTGTATGTGTATATGTAAGTGTGTATGTATATGTGTGTGTGTGTGTGACCCAACAATAAAATTTGCACCAAGAACTCATTACAGTTGTGACTGGGTGTAGACTAGTGAAGTGTTCATTGCATTATAATTTGTTCATGATTGTAACCATGTATAAACGTAAGTAAGTAAATTTACTTACATGTTTCATTACCTTTGTAACTTGTGAGTTCATTACCTTTGTAGCTATTTAGTTCATTACCTTTGTAACTTGCTCAGCTATCAAAACTTTGGGGTCCAGTCCCTGGACCCATTATGTACCTCTGTAATCTTTTGACTACCGCCCACAGGATGGGTATGGGGTGCATAATAAAGATATCAAACTGAAATATCCCTGGTTTTGAAGGTTCTCATTATCCATCCTGTCATTTTTCTAGCAGATGTGGTTGCTACGGTGTTATGGTCCTTGAAGGTGAGATCCTCTGACATGATCACTCCCAGGTCTTTGACATTAGTTTTTCGCTCTATTGTGTGGTTGGAATTAGTTTTGTACTCAGATGAGATTTTAATTTCCTCACGTTGTCCGTATCTGAGTAATTGAAATTTCTCATCATAGAACTTCATATTGCTTTCTGCAGCCCATTTAAAGATTTGGTTTATGTCTGCTTGGAGGCAAAGAATAACGGAGCGGCTACAGGAGGCCAATATCTCTGAAATACGTAGGGAGACACTAGTCAGAGAAATAGCAAACATCGAATTAAAACTAAAGGAATCTTACAGGAATCAAGAGACACGGGAAGAACTAAAAGCCATAAATGAAATTGAAAGAAACCCTAAGTATTTCTTTTCCCATGCAAAATCAAAGTCGAGAACAACAACCAGTATTGGGCCCCTACTTAAACGGGATGGGTCCTACACAGATGACAGCAAGGAAATGAGTGAGTTACTTAAATCCCAGTATGACTCAGTTTTTAGCGAGCCACTAACCAGACTGAAAATCGAAAACCTAAATGATTTTTTTTTTATGAGAGTGCCACAGAACTTGACAGACGCATGCCTTTCTGACATCACCACGACGCCAAATGACTTCGAAAAGGCAATAAATGACATGCCCATGCACTCCGCTCCAGGCCCAGACTCATGGAACTCAGTGTTCATCAAGAATTGCAAGAAGCCCCTATCACATGCTTTTAACATCCTATGGAGAGGGAGCATGGACACTGGGATCGTCCCGCAGCTACTAAAAACAACAGACATAGCCCCACTCCACAAAGGGGGCAGTAAAGCAATAGCAAAGAACTACAGACCAATTGCGCTAACGTCCCATATCATAAAAATATTTGAAAGGGTTCTAAGAAGCAAGATCGCCACCCATCTTGATACCCATCAATTGCACAACCCAGGACAGCATGGGTTTAGAGCAGGCCGCTCCTGTCGGTCCCAACTACTGGATCACTACGACAAGGTCCTGGATGCTCTAGAAGATAAACAGAATGCAGATGTTATATACACAGATTTTGCAAAAGCCTTTGACAAGTGTGACCATGGTGTAATAGCACACAAAATGCGTGATAAAGGAATAACGGGAAAAGTTGGTAGATGGATCTATAATTTCCTAACATGTAGAACACAAAGAGAAGTAGTCAACAGAGTAAAGTCTGAAGCAGCTACTGTGAAAAGCTCTGTTCCACAAGGCACAGTACTTGCTCCCATCCTATTCCTCATCTTCATATCAGACATTGACAGGGATATAAGCCACAGTGCTGTGTCTTCCTTTGCAGATGACACCCGAATCTGTATGACAGTGTCTACCGTTGAAGACACTGCAGGACTCCAAGCAGACATAAACCAAATCTTTAAATGGGCTGCAGAAAACAATATGAAGTTCAATGATGAGAAATTTCAATTACTCAGATACGGAAAACGTGAAGAAATTAAAATCTCATCGGAGTACAAAACTAATTCCAACCACACAATAGAGCGAAAAACTAATGTCAAAGATCTGGGAGTGATCATGTTAGAGGATCTCACCTTCAAGGACCATAACAAAGTAGCAATTGCATCTGCTCGAAAAATGACAGGATGGATAATGAGAACCTTCAAAACCAGGGATGCCAAGCCCATGTTGACACTTTACAGATCGCTTGTTCTATCTAGGCTGGAATTATGCTGTACACTAACTGCACCTTTCAAGGCGGGTAAAATTGCTGACCTTGAAAATGTGCAGAGAACCTTCACCGCACGCATAAGTGCGATAAACCACCTCAACTACTGGGAACGCTTGAAGTTCCTAAACCTGTACTCTCTAGAACGCAGGCGGGAGAGATACATTATTATATACACATGGAAAATTCTCGAGGGCTTAGTACCAAACTTGCACACAAAAATCACTCGGCAGGCGATGTAACATCCCCCCAATGAAGAGCAGAGGTGCCACTAGCACCTTGATGGACAACACAATAAGTGTGAGGGGCCCAAGATTGTTCAACTGCTTCCCAGCATACATCAGGGGGATTACCAACAAGCCCCTGGCTGTCTTCAAGCAGGCACTGGACAGGCATCTCAAGTCGGTAACTGATCAGCCGGGCTGTGGTTCGTACGTTGGACTGCGTACGGCCAGCAGTAACAGCCTGGTTGATCAGGCTCTGGTCCAACAGGAGGCCTGGTCACAGACCGGGCCGCGGGGGCGTTGACCCCTGGAATTCTCTCCAGGTAGACTCCAGGTAGACTCCAGGTAGACTGAATTGTAATCATAAGTTAATTTTAAGTTTGCCCGAAATGCTCTGCATACAAGGGGCTTTTGGCGTGTACACTCAACTATTATATTCCTCTGTACAACTATGTATCATGTCACAATAAATTATTATTATTATTATTATTATTATTATTATTATTATTATTATTATTATTATTATTAATTACCTTAGTCAATAACAATACACACTGCAGTTTATGCCTTCGTTGGTAGACAATTCTCTCGTAAGTTATATATATCAAGGATTATTACGCAATTCGGAGAGATTGTTGTAAAAAATTCTAATGGTTATTATAACCATGATTTTTAAAGAGGTGGACCGGTAAGCCAGTGGAAGGTCTCGGTCAGATGACCATTATTATTATTATAATAAAAAAGAAGCGCTAAACCTACTAGGATCATGGTCAGATGACCAAAAGCTATAACTATGGATCATCATATGACTAAAACCTGCGTCAGGAAACGCCTGTCCTGACAATACACCTACCAATTTGCTACCTAGATAGCGGCTTGGGACGACGTATAATTATAAATATGGGGAGTGCTAAACCCGTAGAATTATGCAGCGCATGTGGGGGGGGGGGGTAATGGAAGGTATTCAGACTCAATTCAGGGAAGCGGAGTACAGATCCAATTCCCTAGATCAAGAGCCCCTCACCAGCGTCAAAGAACCTCCCTTGATGGCTGGGCAGGACGTGTGGCTGGAGCTTCTCCAGTCTTTTAAGTGTGTGGTCAGCCAGTGTGTGGTCAGCCAGTGTGTGGTCAGCCAGTGTGTGGTCAGCCTGTGTGTGGTCAGCCAGTGTGTGGTCAGCCAGTGTGTGGTCAGCCTGTGTGTGTGGTCAGCCAGTGTGTGGTCAGCCAGTGTGTGGTCAGCCAGTGTGTGGTCAGCCAGTGTGTGGTCAGCCAGTGTGTGGTCAGCCAGTGTGTGGTCAGCCAGTGTGTGGTCAGCCAGTGTGTGGTCAGCCAGTGTGTGGTCAGCCAGTGTGTGGTCAGCCAGTGTGTGGTCAGCCAGTGTGTGGTCAGCCAGTGTGTGGTCAGCCAGTGTGTGGTCAGCCAGTGTGTGGTCAGCCAGTGTGTGGTCAGCCAGTGTGTGGTCAGCCTGTGTGTGGTCAGCCAGTGTGTGGTCAGCCTGTGTGTGGTCAGCCAGTGTGTGGTCAGCCAGTGTGTGGTCAGCCAGTGTGTGGTCAGCCAGTGTGTGGTCAGCCAGTGTGTGGTCAGCCAGTGTGTGGCTCAGCCAGTGTGTGGTCAGCCTGTGTTCAGTGTGTGTGGTCAGCCAGTGTGTGGTCAGCCAGTGTGTGGTCAGCCTGTGTGTGGTCAGCCAGTGTGTGGTCAGCCAGTGTGTGGTCAGCCAGTGTGTGGTCAGCCAGTGTGTGGTCAGCAGTGTGTGGTCAGCCAGTGTGTGGTCAGCCAGTGTGTGGTCAGCCAGTGTGTGGTCAGCCAGTGTGTGGTCAGCCAGTGTGTGGTCGGTCAGTGTGTGGTCAGCCAGTGTGTGGTCAGCCAGTGTGTGGTCAGCCAGTGTGTGGTCAGCCAGTGTGTGGTCAGCCAGTGTGTGGTCAGCCAGTGTGTGGTCAGCCAGTGTGTGGTCAGCCAGTGTGTGGGTCAGCCTGTGTGTGGTCAGCCAGTGTGTGGTCAGCCGTGTGTGGTCAGCCTGTGTGTGGTCAGCCAGTGTGTGGTCAGCCAGTGTGTGGTCAGCCAGTGTGTGGTCAGCCGTGTGTGGTCAGCCAGTGTGTGGTCAGCCAGTGTGTGGTCAGCCAGTGTGTGGTCAGCCAGTGTGTGGTCAGCCAGTGTGTGGTCAGCCAGTGTGTGGTCAGCCATGTGTGTGGTCAGCCAGTGTGTGGTCAGCCAGTGTGTGGTCAGCCAGTGTGTGGTAGCCAGTGTGTGGTCAGCCAGTGTGTGGTCAGCCAGTGTGTGGTCAGCCAGTGTGTGGTCAGCCAGTGTGTGGTCAGCCAGGTGTCACGTGTGTGGTCAGCCATGTGTGGTCAGCCAGTGTGTGGTCAGCCAGTGTGTGGTCAGCCAGTGTGTGGTCAGCCTGTGTGTGGTCAGCCAGTGTGTGGTCAGCCAGTGTGTGGTCAGCCAGTGTGTGGTCAGCCAGTGTGTGGTCAGCCTGTGTGTGGTCAGCCTGTGTGTGGTCAGCCAGTGTGTGGTCAGCCAGTGTGTGGTCAGCCTGTGTGTGGTCAGCCAGTGTGTGGTCAGCCAGTGTGTGGTCAGCCTAGTGTGTGGTCAGCCTAGTGTGTGGTCAGCCAGTTGTGGTCAGCCTGTGTGTGGTCAGCCAGTGTGTGGTCAGCCAGTGTGTGGTCAGCCAGTGTGTGGTCAGCCAGTGTGTGGTCAGCCAGTGTGTGGTCAGCCAGTGTGTGGTCAGCCAGTGTGTGGTCAGCCAGTGTGTGGTCAGCCAGTGTGTGGTCAGCCAGTGTGTGGTCAGCCAGTGTGTGGTCAGCCAGTGTGTGGTCAGCCAGTGTGTGGTCAGCCAGTGTGTGGTCAGCCAGTGTGTGGTCAGCCAGTGTGTGGTCAGCCAGTGTGTGGTCAGCCAGTGTGTGGTCAGCCAGTGTGTGGTCAGCCAGGTGTGGTCAGCCAGGTGTGGGTCAGCCAGTGTGTGGTCAGCCAGTGTGTGGTCAGCCAGTGTGTGGTCAGCCAGTGTGTGGTCTGCCAGTGTGTGGTCAGCCAGTGTGTGGTCAGCCAGTGTGGGGTCAGCCAGTGTGTGGTCAGCCAGTGTGTGGTCAGCCAGTGTGTGGTCAGCCAGTGTGCACAGTGGCATGGGTTTGAGGAAGCTTGTGAACACAACATTGAGCTACTGAAGGGACCTATGACTCCGGGTGTGACCAATGTGTTGGTGACAGTCAAGACTGACAACACCTGGGATGCAAGCCGAGGGGCTCTGTGGTGTATCCTTGACTAGCAACACAAGGACCCCAGTGGAAATAAGTCACTCTGACTTTTTTGGGTTATCCTGGGTAATCTACATATTTACTGCTATGTATGATATTATTATAATTATAGGGGAGCGCTAAACCCGTAGGATTATATAACGCATGTGGGGGGGAAGGATGGAAGGTATTTAGGCTCAATTCAGGGAACTGGATTACATATCTAATTCCCTAGATCAAGAGCCCCTCACCAGCGCCAAGGAACCTCCCTTGAGGGGTTTATATATGATAATTTATGTAACTATTTATGTGTACTTGTACCTGAACAAACTTAAACACGATTGTTCATCAAGTTACTTTCGGTGCTGGTGAATGAAGCAGCAGTGGACAACTTTCAATATGTAGATGAATGGTTCAGAAAACCGACAAGTTGATAAATTAGACACATATGCAACACTTGGGTATCTTTATTGTGGAAACGTTTCGCCACACAGTGGCTTTATCAGTCCAATACAAAGTAAAAAGTTGTAAGGTGAGCAGGAGTTTGATGTAATCAGTCCCTCGGCCTGGAGTAGATGTGTTCAGTCCATCAATCTGGTAATAAGTACAGCATAGGGCAATGGAGATTGATGGACTGAACACATCTACTCCAGGCCGAGGGACTGATTACCTCAAACTCCTTCTCACCTTACAACTTTCTACTTTGTATTGGACTGATAAAGCCACTGTGTGGCGAAACGTTTCCACAATAAAGATACCCAAGTGTTGCATATGTGTCTAATTTATCAACTTGTCGGTTTTCTGAACCCAGGGCAGCATGGGTTTAGAGCAGGTCGCTCCTGTCTGTCCCAACTACTGGACCACTACAAGGTTCTGGAGGCTCTAGAAGACAAACAGAATGCAGATGTTATATACACAGACTTTGCAAAAGCCTTTGACAAGTGTGACCATGGTGTAATAGCACACAAAATGCGTGATAAAGGAATAACAGGAAAAGTTGGTAGATGGATCTATAATTTCCTAACAAGTAGAACACAAAGAGTAGTAGTCAACAGAGTAAAGTCTGAGGCGGCTACGGTGAAAAGCTCTGTCCCACAAGGCACAGTACTCGCTCCCATCCTGTTCCTCATCCTTATATCCGACATAGACAGGGATATCAGCCACAGTGCTGTGTCTTCCTTTGCAGATGACACCCGAATCTGCATGAGTGACCACCATTGAAGACACTGCAAGACTCCAAGCAGAGGTTTGCGACAAGGCTAGTTCCACAACTCAGGGGTCTGTCCAATGAAGAAAGGTTGAGGGAAATAGGACTAACAACACTGGAGGAAAGAAGGGTCAGAGGAGACATGATAACGACATACAAAATACTGCGGGGAATCGACAAGGTAGACAGGGACAGGATGTTCCAGAGAGGGAACACAGAAACAAGGGGACACAACTGGAAGCTGAAGACTCAGATGAGTCAAAGGGATGTTAGGAAGCATTTCTTCAGCCACAGAGTAGTCAGGAAGTGGAATAGTCTAGAGAAAGATATAGTGGAGGCAGGAACCATACATAGTTTTAAGACGAGGTATGATAAAGCTCATGGAGCAGGGAGAGCAGAGACCCAGTAGCGGACAGCGAAGAGGCGGGGCCAGGAGCTGAGTCTCGACTCCTGCAACCACAATTAGGTGAGTACAATTAGGTGAGTACATAAACCAAATCTTTAAATGGGCTGCAGAAAACAATATGAAGTTCAATACACACACAACCCGCACATATAAAAAGAGAGGAGCTACATAAGTGTGACTTTGTAAATGGTCCAAGTCGGACCGAAACGTCGTCGTAAGCTCCTCTCTTTTTATATGTGCGGGTTGTGTGTGTATTGTTCCAGTTACGGTATTGTGCTTTTTTGTTAAATATGAAGTTTAATGATGAGAAATTTAAATTACTCCGATATGGAAAACGTGAGGAAATTAAAATCTCATCGGAGTATAAAATAAATTCCAACCACACAATAAAGCGAAAAACTAATGTCAAAGATCTGGGAGTGATCATGTCAGAGGATCTCACCTTCAAGGACCATAACACCGTAGCAATCGCGTCTGCCAGAAAAATGACAGGATGGATAATGAGAACCTTCAAAACCAGGGATGCCAAGCCCATGTTGACACTTTTCAGGTCGCTTGTTCTATCTAGGCTGGAATATTGCTGCACACTAACTGCACCTTTCAAGACAGGTGAAATTGCTGACCTAGAAAATGTACAGAGAACCTTCACGGCACGCATAACTGCAATAAACCACCTCAATTACTGGGAACGCTTGAAGTTCCTAAACCTCTACTCCCTGGAATGCAGGTGGGAGAAATACATTATTTTATACACTTGGAAAATCTTAGAGGGATTAGTAACAAACTTGCACACGAGAGTTACTCCCTACGAAAGCAAAAGACTCCGCAGACGATGTAACATCCCCCCAATGAAAAGCAGGGGTGCCACGTTGAGAGACAACACAATAAGTGTCAGGGGCCCAAGACTGTTCAACTGCCTCCCAGCATACATAAGGGGGATTACCAATAGACCCCTGGCTGTCTTCAAGCAGGCACTGGACAGGCACCTAAAGTCGGTGCCAGACCAGCCAGGCTGTGGTTCGTACGTTGGACTGCGTGCGGCCAGCAGTAACAGCCTGGTTGATCAGGCTCTGATCCAACATGAGGCCTGGTCACAGACCGGGCTGCAGGGGCATTGACCCCTGGAACTCTCTCCAGGTAAACTCCAGGAGAGAGTTCCAAGGGTCAACACCCCTGCGGCCCGGTCTGTGACCAGGCCTCATGTTGAATCAGAGCCTATATTTCGCACATAGTTACCATGGCTAGGCCTATCATACTTAGACTGCCCTATGCCGGCGTCACTCGCTATTTAACAAATTACCACCCTATTATAGTGGTTCCCAGACTTAATATCCCACATTATAGTCGGAGAACAGTTACAATACTTCCTATTACGAAGTGAGGCCTCTAATCATGGTTTGGCCGTCGGAAACGCCAAATTCCTGACTCCATTTCGGTCTCGATACCCAGGCCTTCGGTATACACGCGTGACTCTCCCGCTCTTCACTTGAATCCCCCTCTTCCCTCTGCCCGCGCAAGTCTGTTGGTTCTCTTTTCATACCCAGATAAATGTTAAGCCAACGGCAACACGTTAAAGATATCTATTCATATTGGCAAGTTTATCGAGTATAACCTCCGGAAAATACACATATTTTCCACATAATCAATACGTATATATGTTATTCAATTTAACTTCAGACTAATGGACCTGGTATACATGACTCAAAGGGAAAATAAAACATACCCAGATAAAACCACTTACAATTTAATAAACACATTACAAGTGTATCTGAAATTGTTGGTACCAAAGAAAGAAAAATTCTAGCAGCAAATACTTATTTATTATAACAGGACTGACTTACTGATGTCAAAACCACCTCCCCACGTAGTTCCCAAGGAACTCCATAGCTTTACCATACTGAGATTTAAATGCCTTGATACATTCCTTCTTTGGGCTGCTCCTGAGACCTTCCAAATCCCAGATCACAAGCCTTGTCTGATCCTCCAGGGCTAGGATGTTCAAGGTCTCTAGCACTATCATCTCCTCAGTATCTCTGGCGGATCTCTCCTGGGTTGTATTAGTTTCTACTCACAATAATTATTACAATGAATACTAATACATACTAGAGAAATAATTGGACACAAAAACATGAACTTTATACACTATATTACAGATAAACAAAAATTCTAGTGTAAACGTATTGGAACCCACAATAACAGAACTGAATGCGAGAATGACCACACTTCTAAGGCATTTCTTGAGTTATAATAATAATAATATAATAATATCTTTATTTACTACAAGTACATGTACATGGTATACAGACCTAGCTGACATCAATGACATATTACTATATAGAAAGTCCCTTGTTATGCTGAGCATTTCGGGCAGATTAGGTCAGTGTCCTAGGATGCGACTCACACCAGTCAACTAACACCCAGGTACCCATTTTACTGATGGGGAACATAGACAACAGGTGTAAAGAAACACGCCCAATGTTTCTGCCCTGGATGGGAATCGAACCCAGGCCCTCGCCGTGTGAAGCGAGAGCTTTAGCCACCAGACCACCAGACCACAGCTTCTACAGTAAAGAATATTTTCAAAAGCATTTACAGAATGCTACAGCAATAATAATAATAATAATAATAATAATAATAATAATAATAATAATAATAATAATAATAATAATAATAATAATAATAATAATAATAATAATAATAATAATAATAGTACTTTCTCAATTAAACATTTAACTTGTTCTGCATTACATTTCAATACAACAATTTTGGAAGATGACATTACCTATCTAATCTTAAATTTAAACTGCATTTATTTCATACACCTGAGTTACAGAATATGCACATAGTAAATAGGTAAGGATGTAGACAAGAAATACACAGTGAGGACAGTCATGAAATGTTCACAACGAATATTTATCACACCTTACATATTATTATAATTATTATAATCATGGGGGAGCGCTAAACCCATAGGATTATACAGCGCATGGGAGGGATGGAAGGCATTCAGGCTCAATTCAGGGAACCGGAGCACAGATCCAATTCTCTAGATCAAGAGCCCCTCACCAGCGTCAAAATAACCTTCCTTGAGGTGCACACCTTACATAAGTAATGTTTGAGGTGCACACCTTACATAAGTAATGTTTGAGGGACTGATTTGCTTCATTACAGGGGGTTGGCTAGTATTGGATTGCGTGATAATTTTTACGGCAGCTTTTTGTTGGGTTATTATTGGAAAGTTCATTGATGTATAAGAGGAAGAGCAGGGGACCAAGGACACTTCCCTGTGGCACTCCAGTATCAAGTGGTCGTGTTGATGAGGTTGTCTTTGATGGTGACATACTGATACCTATTAGTTAGTTTTAGTTTGATATCTTTATTATGCACCCCATACCCATCCTGTGGGCGGTAGTCAAAAGATTACAGAGGTACATAATGGGTCCAGGGACTGGACCCCAAAGTTTTGATAGCTGAGCAAGTTACAAAGGTAATGAACTAACAAGTTACAAAGGTAATGAACTAACAAGCCACAAAGGTAATGAAGTAAGGTAGGATTTCAAATATGTAAGTGCATGGCCTCTTATACCATACTGGTTAAGTTTGTGGAGTAGGATGCCGTGGTCTACTGTGTCAAAAGCTTTCCTTAGGTCAATAAAAAGTCCTAGTGGATATTCCTTATTTTCGAGAGCTGCGTAAAGCAGCTTAGTATTTTTACAATTGCATCATTTGTGCTTTTATGTTTTCTGAAGCCAAATTGGCAGGGGTTGAGTATGCTTTGTGCTGTGATAAACGAATATAATCTCTTGTGAACGTGTTTCTCGAAGATTATAAATAGCAACGGTAAGTTTGATATTGGCCTATAGTTGTTTACGTCTGTGGGGTCCCCACCTTTGTGAATTGGTGTAACCTTTGCTGCCTTGAGTAGTGTCTGGAAAGTGCTAGTTTCTATTGAGTTGTTAAAAAGTAATGAAGTAGCATGCGAAAGGACATGGGCGGCTCGCTTGTACAATAATGGTGGGACTTGAGACAGATTCCCTGATTTATTTTTAAGTTACTTGATAATCGTGGTGAGTTCAGTGGGCTCAGTAGGTGCAAGATAGAAGGAGGTTGGGAAGTTCCCATCTAAGTAATCACTTGCTCGGGCGTTGGTACCTGGAACTTAGGAAGGCATAGCTGAGGAGCACGTACACACTGAGACTTGAGTTATCATGGGTTAGTAAGCCCTTCAGCGAGGTAACAACACCCCCAGGGGAGGAACAAACTCAGAGTTAATAACCTTAATAAAAAACTATTTTCAAATCCCCCGCCTTAAGTTTGGTGGCATTTGCTAATACAAAAAAAAAAAAAAAAGAGACGCCGTTTGCACCTTTACAAAAATGCTGCATTATTAATACACTTACCCGTGTATATAGCTTGCTATATGGTATTATAATAAGCAGTTTTTAAGCAATTATAGAATGGTTATTGTTAGCAGATGTGTGTGTGTGCACATGGTGTAGTGAGGGTAAACACCGCCGCTGCTGCTGCTGTTGCTGCACCACTCTTCACACACTCACTGAATATTTAGGTAACTTATACACTCTAAAGAAGCACGTATAATACATACCGAATGTTTGCATTGCAAATTGGATAATTACACATTGTATGCAGTGGTAAATATACAAAATAAATGGCATTTTCATGCTTACTCCTAGCTAGGGAGGCTCCTTAAAGCAGGCGAGGGGCTCTTGATCCAAGCAGCTGGAAGTTAGTTTATTTGGGCACAGGTACACATAGGTACAATTATAATTCATAGTGTAAATTACCTAGGATAACCCAAAAATAGTTGATAAAGTGACATTTCTATTGGGGTCCTGAACCTGCTCTCTTCCTTGGATCAAACCTGAAGGCCTCCCATTCACTAGAATCTAGATGTATGATCGCCCTACGGGTTTGGTGCTTCCCTCCTAAATAAAAAATAATAATTGATGACTTAGGTGAACGATCTTGAAGGTTCTCATGTCCAGGTTATAAGGTCCCTTAAAACTTCCGCCATATTAATCCTTGCTTTTCGGGAGTTCTGCATAAAATGTGCTGCCTAAATCGAGGTTGAAATTATAAAGGAAAGAAAAGTTTCCTCTGACTTGGTAACATCCTCAGCTCACACACTGAGGGGTCTGGGATCGATCCCCGGCACAGGTGTATCGTTAAGTATGTTTCCTTACACCTGCTGCCCTTGTTAACATAGCGGTAAGTAGGTACCTGGGTGTTAGTTGACTTGTGGGTCACATTTTGGGAGGGGGGGCAATGTAGGTCATATCATAAAGAAGAGGACTAACATCTTAATGTAGATAATCTACATTACTAGCTTTTTTTTTAATTGTTTTGGATTAATAACCCTCCTTGGCCAAAAATTCGAAAATCATTTATACTGTTTAACTTTGTTAGAATAGATGAGATTAAATTTTCATCATTTATCCTTACTGGATGTTGTGGAAATTTAAAAGTATGAAAAAATGTCCAAATTCACATATAAATAACGGAAGACCCCAGTGAAAGTAAACCACACTTTAAATTTGTTTGGTTATCCTAGGTTACACTAATCTATCACCAATGACTGCCTACAATAACTATGTGCTTAATGCAGTCATTGTACAAATTTATATTGTGCCTTTAAAATCAACTGTGTTTAATCTAAATGTCTATCATAAAATAATGTTTAATTAGTGAGAATCCTGTAGTAATAATTAATAGCTGTCTAGTAAAGTTACCAGCTCACTAATGAATTGATATCAAGTTGAGTCACCAACTCACTAAAATTGGCATCCAGTAGTCACCAACACACTAAATAATAAACTTTATTCTAGTTTAATTTGTGTTTTTATAGACTGATGCTTCAAATTTTAAATAAGAGAATACAGTCTTACTGTATTATTTGTAATTATTTCCATAATGTTTAAACAACTGGCAAATTTTCAAAGCATGTCATTAAGTCCCAAGGAAAAAATAATTAAAAGAGCTCTTCTCCTTTGCTGTTACAGCCCAGTACTTTCCTGTATATAATATTGATTTATGTACAATACTGTAAATATCCTTATTTAATTAATTTATGATTACTTCCATGGCAGGTAAAGATGTTTGGAAGGGGTGGACGTGGTGGCGGCGGTGGTGGTTATGGAAGAGGTGGTGGTGGTGGATATGGCAGAGGTGGTGGCGGTGGGTTTGGCAGAGGTGGCGGTGGTGGATTTGGCAGAGGAGGTGGCGGTGGATTTGGCAGAGGTGGGGGTGGTGGTAAGTGCACATATGGTACTAGTCTGCATACTGTGCTATGTATTATATACAGTGGTCCCCTGAGTAACGAACACCCCGGAAATCGTACAATTATGTAAGTATAATATTGTAAGGGCTTGTGGAAGTGTATTTTTGGGGGTCTGAAATAGACTAACCTACGTGACATTATTCCTTAAGGGAGTAAATTCGTTCGGTAATGGCACTTGTGCAGGCTTCTGGAATGAAGTTTTTTCGTTACTCGGGGGTCCACTGTATATGTATAGTGCTGCACTGTATGGTAACTGCTGTATCTTCTGTAACATTGTGTAAAAGCACTGGATATTAACTGTATATTATAACTAGTAAAATATCAAGTAGATGTATGCTATTAAGATCAAACTTACTTTTTGTTCAGAAAGTACTGTTGATGTGTAAGTGTTAAATCATTCTCATTTCCAATAGGTTAACATTTCTTGAAAAGCTTATACAGTAAATTTTTGACAAAAAAATTATGTAGAGTTTTGACTGGATGATTAAGAATTGTTAGTGGCATGTAATGAATATTTTATGTGTGTTTGTTTTGTTATTTTCCTTAAGTACTGTACCAATGTATAATTATTTTTTTTATGTTATAGGTTTTCATGGAGGAGGAGGGCGTGGTTTTGATGATGTGCCTGGGGAAGTAAGTGTATACATGGATTTTTTCTGTTACATTTTACAACTGTAGAATAGGTTATAACTCTTCACATTTTATTTCAGTACCCATTGACCGAGGTTCCTTGATGCTGATAAGGAACTCTTGAACCTATGGTCCAATTACTTGAATTGAGTCTAAAAGCCTTCCATTCTCCCAGGTGCTGTGTGACCCCTATAGGTTTAGCACTCCCCCACTAAATTTGATTTCAGTATCTTTTTGGCATTATTAATACCAACTTTTCTGTTAAGTCTCTTTTACTCTCTGGATGTAATATCTCATAAATTTGGCTGCTGTATAAATTTGTGTACAGTAAGGGAGGCAAAAAGGGGAATGTACGAGAGTAGTATAGTGGTACCAACGCTCTTATATGGGTGTGAAGCATGGGATTGTGAATGTTGCAGCAAGGAGGAGACTGGAGGCTGTGGAGATGTCATGTCTTAGAGTAGTGTGGGGTGTGAATTTTATGCAGAGAATTCATAGCTTGGAGATTAGGAGGTGCAGGGTTGCTAAAAGTATTATCCAGAGGGGTTGTTAAGGAAGGAAGGAAGGTGGGGTAGTAGTCGTTCTAGGAAAGGTTGGAGGGAGGGATTAAAGGAGATTTTGTAAATGAGAAGCTTGAACATCCAGCAAGCATGTGTAAGCGTGTTAGTGAATGGAGATGAGTGTTTTTTATGATGACGTATTGTTGGAGTGTGAACAAGGTAACATTTATGAAGGGATTCAGGGAAATGGGTTAGCTAGACTTTATTCTTGGTGCTGGGAAGTTACAGAGCTTGCAATCTGAAAAAGGGGTGGGGATATCTGCAGTTTTCAACTGTAGTATTGGTTAGTCTCTGGCAAGACAGTGATGAAATGAGTGATGGCAAAAGTGTTTCTTCTTATTCGGGTCACCCTTCCTTCATGGGAAATGGCTGATGTGTTGAGGAAAAAAAAATGTGGCGCAGCATACACTAAATTTCTTCTTCTTTTAACAAACTGGCCGTATCCCACCGAGGCAGGGTGGCCCAAACGAAAAAACAAAAAGTTTCTTCTTTTAAATTTTTGTAATATAGGAGAAGGGGTTACTAGCCCCTTGCTCCTGGCATTTTAGTCACCTCTTACAACATGCATGGCTTATGGAGGAAGAATTCTGTTCCACTTCCTCATGGAGATAAGAGGAAATGAACAAGAACTAGTAAGAAAATAGAAGAAAACCCAGAGGGGCATGTTTGTCTATGCATGTGTAGTGTGACATAAGTGTAAGTAGAAGTAGCAAGACATACAGTGGACCCTCGCTATTCGAACACCCCAAAATTCACCTTTTTATGTAAGTTTATTATTGTAAGTGCTTTTATAAGTATTTTTGGGGGTCTGAAATGGACTAATCTAATTTACATCATTCCTTATGGGAATAAATTTGTTTGGTAACAGCACTTGAACAGCATTCTGGAATGAGGGTGAGTTTTGGAGTGTTCGAATAGCGAGGGTCCACTGTACTTGAAATCTTGCATGTTTATGAGACAGAAAAAAAGACACCAGCAATCTTACCATCATGTTTACACTCACTTGGCAGGACAGTAGTACCTCCCTGGGTGGTTGCTGTCTACTAACCTACTACCTTATTACACTTAAAATATAGTTCTTTATTTTTTTTATCTAATATAAATCTAGAGAATGTTGTGAGTCAGGACTGAACAAAACACCTAGTTTTATCCCCAGTTTATTGGTTAATTTTTAATAGTTTCAGCTACTGTTCTTTTAATATTGCCACTGGCATTCTCCTACCAAGGTAGAATTATTCAAAAGAAGAAAAGGAAATGTATTCACCATCATTCATTCAGTGCTGTCTTAATTGCAGCTCCTAAGCATCACATTTCAAATGAGCCTCCAAACTGTAACCTCCACACCTACAGTATTGACTTATTATTTTTAAAAACTGTTCACACCTGCCCTGAGGATTTATTTTTCTTAGTGAAGATTTCACAGGGGCAAGAGTGCAAATGTTATATAAGGGGTTGTCAAATTACAGTGGTACCTCGAGTTACGATATTTTTTCGTTCGAGAATGCTGTTCAAGTGCCATTACCAAACGAATTTATCCCCATAAGGAATAATGTAAAATAGACTAGTCCTTTTACACCCCCAAAAATATACCTACAAAAGCATTTAAAAAAATAAACTTACATAAAAGGGCGATTTTGGGGACCATCGTAACTCGAGGTACCACTGTACTTTGTAAGAAATATTAAGGGCAACAGTGAAAGGAAAAAGGCTGGGTTGAATTTGCCTTGAAGAAGGCTTTTTTTTTTTTTTTTTTTTTTTATTTATTTACATGTAGTATTGACTTAATTAAATCTATGAAATAAGGATATCAAAATACAGTGGACCCCCCGAGTTTTGGTCACCTCGGAAATCGAACAATTATGTAAGTTTAATATTGTAAGTGCTTTTGTATGTGTATTTTTGGGGGTCTGAAAGGACTAATCTAATTTACATTTTTCCTTAAGGGAACAAATTCGTTCGGTAATGGCACTTGAACAGCCTTCTGGAATGAATTATGATCGAAACTCGGGGGTCCACTGTATTTGAAAGAATACCTCAATTTTTCACATTCAATTTATATCAGAAGTTTAGCTATGTAGAAGTCACAAGTGATGAAATTGAGTATTTTCTAGTTAACCTTGGGTTTGCTTTTCATTAGTCTGGAGCCTTACTAAGGTGGTGCATGTTAATATTTTATATATGTTTTTAGCCACCCAAATGTAAATTCTTGTGAACATTTTCAGGTACTGGAGTATGGTTACTTTACACACACAGCTCAAGAGGACCTTGTGTGTAAAGTGACACACAAAGATGTTGCCTACTTCAATGCTCCAATATTTTTAGAAAATAAAGAACAGGTGAGAAGTACTGTCAATAATCTATTTTTAAATTATTCAGAAAGTGAGACTTGGGAATTAATTTAGCCTCTTTTTTTTTTTTTTTTTTTTATTAACACATCGGCCGATTCCCACCAAGGCAGGGTGGCCCGAAAAAGAAAAACTTTCATCATCATTCACTCCATCACTGTCTTGATAGAAGGGTGCTTTACACTACAGTTATAAAACTGCAACATTAACACCCCTCCTTCAGAGTGCCGGCACTGTACTTCCCATCTCCAGAACTCAAGTCCGGCCTGCCGGTTTCCCTGAATCCCTTCATAAATGTTACTTTGCTCACACTCCAACAGCACGTCAAGTATTAAAAACCATATGCCTCCATTCACTCCTATCAAATACGCTCACACATGCTTGCTGGAAGTCCAAGCCCCTCGCACACAAAACTTCCTTTACCCCCTCCCTCCAACCTTTCCTAGGCCGACCCCTACCCCGCCTTCCCTCCACTACAGATTTATACACTCTCGAAGTCACTCTGTCTCGTTCCATTCTCTCTACATGTCCAAACCACCTCAACAACCCCTCCTCAGCTCTCTGGACAATCGTTTTGGTAATCCCGCACCTCCTCCTAATTTCCAAACTCCGAATTCTCTGCATTATATTCACACCACACATTGACCTCAGACATGACATCTCCACTGCCTCCAGCCTTCTCCTCGTTGCAACATTCATCACCCATGCTTCACACCCATATAAGAGCGTTGGTATAACTATACTCTCATACATTCCCCTCTTTACTTCCATGGACAAGGTTCTTTGTCTCCACAGACTCCGAAGTGCTCCACTCACCCTTTTCCCCTCATCAATTCTATGATTCACCTCATCCTTCATAGACCCATCCGCCGACATGTCCACTCCCAAATATCTGAATACATTCACCTCCTCCATACTCTCTCCCTCCAATCTGATATCCAATCTTTCGTCACCTATTCTTTTTGTTATCCTCATCACCTTACTTTTTCCTATATTCACTTTCAATTTTCTTCTTTTACACACCCTACCAAATTCATCCACTAACCTCTGCAGCTTCTCTTCAGAATCTCCCAAAAGCACAGTGTCATCAGCAAAAAGCAACTGTGACAACTCCCACTTTGTATTTGCTTCTTTATCTTTTAGCCCAACACCTCTTGCCAAGACCCTCGCATTCACTTCTCTTACAACCCCATCTATAAATATATTGAACAACCACGGTGACATCACACATCCTTGTCTAAGGCCCACTTTTACTGGGAAATAGTCCCTTCCCTCCTACACACTCTAACCTGAGCCTCACTATCCTCATAAAAACTCTTCACTGCTTTCAGTAACCTTCCTCCTATTCCATACACCTGCAACATCTGCCACATTGCCCTCCTATCTACCCTATCATACGCCTTTTCCAAATCCATAAATGCCACAAAAACATCTTTACCCTTATCCAAATACTGTTCACCTATATGTTTCACTGTAAACACTTGGTCTACACACCCCCTACCTTTCCTAAAGCCCCCTTGTTCATCTGCTATCCTGCTTTCTGTTTTACTGTTAATTCTTTCAATAATAACTCTACCATACACTTTACCAGGTACACTCAACAGACTTATTCCCCTATAATTTTTGCACTCTCTTTTGTCCCCTTTGCCTTTATACAAAGGAACAATACACGCTCTCTGCCAATCCCTAGGTACCTTACCCTCTTCCATACATTTATTAAATAATAGCACCAACCACTCCAAAATTATATCCCCACCTGCTTTTAACATTTCTATCTTTATCCCATCAATCCCAGCTGCCTTACCCCCTTTCATTCTACCCACTGCCTCACGAACTTCCCCTACACCCACAACTGGCTCTTCCACACTCCTACAAGATGTTATTCCTCCTTGCCCTACACACGAAATCACAGCTTCCTGTCTTCATCAACATTTAACAAATCCTCAAAATATTCTCTCCATCTTCCGATACCTCTAACTCTCCATTTAATAACTCTCCTCTCCTATTTTTAACTGTCAAATCCATTTGTTCTCTAGGCTTCCTCAACTTATTAATCTCATTCCAAAACTTTTTCTTATTTTCAACAAAATTTGCTGATAACATCTCACCCACTCTCTCATCTGCTCTCTTTTACATTGCTTCACCACTCTTTTAACCTCTCTTTTCTCTCCATATACTCTTCCCTCCTTGCATCACTTCTACTTTGTAAAAACCTCTCATATGCTAACTTTTTCTCCTTACTACTCTCTTTACATCATCATTCCACCAATCGCTCCTCTTCCCTCCCGCACCCACTCGCCTGTAACCACAAACTTCTGCTGAACACTCTAACACTACATTTTTAAATCTACCCTATACATTTTCGACCCCATTGCCTACACTCTCACTAGCCCATCTATCCTCCAATAGTTGTTTATATCTTACCCTAACTGCCTCCTCTTTTAGTATATAAACCTTCACCTCTCTTTTACTTACTGATTCTATTTTCCTTGTATCCCATCTACCTTTTACTCCCACTGTAGCTATAACTAAAAAGTGATCTGATATATCTGTAGCCCCTCTATAAACATGTACATCCTGAAGTCTACTCAACAGTCTTTTATCTACCAATACATAGTCCAACAAACTACTGTCATTACGCCTACATCATATCTTGTATACTTATTTATCCTCTTTTTCTTAAAATATGTATTACCTATAACTAAACCCCTTTCTATACAAAGTTCAATCAAAGGGCTCCCATTATCATTTACACCTGGCACCCCAAACTTACCTACTACACCTCTCTGCATGTTTCTCCCACTTTAGCATTTAGGTCCCCTACCACAATTACTCTCTCATTTGGTTCAAAAGTTCCTATACATTACGCTTAACATCTCCCAAAATCTCTCTCTCTCCTCTACACTCCTCTCTTCTCCAGGTGCATACACGCTTATTATGACCCACTTTTCGCATCCGACCCTTATTTTAATCCACATAATCCTTGAATTTACACATTTATTTTCCCCTCTTTTCCTTCCATAACTGATCCTTCAACATTATTGCTACCCCTTCCTTAGCTCTAACTCTCTCAGATACTCCTGACTTAATCCCATTTATTTCTCCCCACTGAAACTCGCCTACCCCCTTCAGCTTTGTTTCGCTTAGGGCCAGGACATCCAACTTCTTTTCATTCATAACATCGGCAATCATCTCTTTCTTATCATCCGCACTACATCCACGCACATTCAGACAACCCAATTTTATAAAGTTTTTCTTCTCGTTTTTAGTAGATTTGTACAGGAGAAGGGGTTACTAGCCCATTGCTCCCGGCATCTTAGTCGCCTCATACGACACGCATGGCTTACGGAAGAAAGATTCTTTTCCACTTCCCCATGGACAATAGAGAAAATAAAAAGAACAAGAGCTATTAAGAAAAAGAAGAAAAACCTAGATGTGTGTATGTATATATATGCATGTGTATGCCAGTGTAGTGTGACCTAAAGTGTAAGTAGAAGTAGCTAGATATACCTGTTATCCAGCGTGTTTATGAGACAGAAAAAAGACACCAGCAATCCTACCATCATGTAAAACAGTTTCAGGTTTCTGTTTCACAGTCACCTGGCAGGACGGTAGTACCTCCCTGGGTGGTTGCTGTCTACCAACCTACTACTCTTTTTTTATATATATATATATTGTAGTAGGTATCTAAACTGAAGTAGTCATACATCTCTAAATATTGTGAGCCAGAAAGTTTGGAGATCCTGGTGTAAATGGTAATGATTTGCCCTTAGCTGAGCTGTTTAGAAAGAGTTTTAGTAATATGTACATAATTATAAGTGTCCATGGGGAAGTAGAAAAGAATCTTTCCTCCGTAAGCCATGCGTGTCGTATGAGGCAACTAAAATGCCGGGAGCAATGGGCTAGTAACCTCTTCTGTACACATTTACTAAAAAAGAGAAGAAGAAAAACTTTATAAAACTGGGTTGTTTGAATGTGCGTAGATGTAGTGCGGATGATAAGAAAGAGATGATTGCTGATGTTATGAATGAAAAGAAGTTGGATGTCCTGGCCCTAAACGAAACAAAGCTGAAGGGGTTAGGCGAGTTTCAGTGGGGAGAAATAAATGGGATTAAGTCAGGAGTATCTGAGAGAGTTAGAGCTAAGGAAGGGGTAGCAATAATGTTGAAGGATCAGTTATGGAAGGAGAAGAGGGAATATAAATGTGTAAATTCAAGGATTATGTGGATTAAAATAAGGGTCGGATGCAAAAAGTGGGTCATAATAGCGTGTATGCACCTGGAGAAGAGAGGAGTGTAGAGGGAGAGAGAGATTTTGGGAGATGTTAAGCGAATGTATAGGAACTTTTGAACCAAGTGAGAGAGTAATTGTGGTAGGGGACCTAAATGCTAAAGTAGGAGAAACATGTAGAGAGGGTGTGGTAGGTAAGTTTGGGGTGCCAGGTGTAAATGATAATGGGAGCCCTATGATTGAACTTTGTATAGAAAGGGGTTTAGTTATAGGTAATACATATTTTAAGAAAAAGAGGATAAATAAGTATACAAGATATGATGTAGGGCATAATGACAGTAGTTTGTTGGACTATGTATTGGTAGATAAAAGACTGTTGAGTAGACTTCAGGATGTACATGTTTATAGAGGGGCCACAGATATATCAGATTACTTTTTAGTTATAGCTACAGTGGGAGTAAAAGGTAGATGGGATACAAGGAAAATAGAAGCAGTAAGTAAGAGAGGTGAAGGTTTATAAACTAAAAGAGGAGGCAGTTAGGGTAAGATATAAACAACTATTGGAGGATAGATGGGCTAGTGAGAGTGTAGGCAATGGGGTTGAAGATGTATGGGGTAGATTTAAAAATGTAGTGTTAGAGTGTTCAGCAGAAGTTTGTGGTTACAGGCGAGTGGGTGCGGGAGGGAAGCAGAGCGATTGGTGGAATGATGATGTAAAGAGAGTAGAAAGGGAGAAAAAGTTAGCATATGAGAGATTTTTACAAAGTAGAAGTGATGCAAGGAGGGAAGAGTATATGGAGAGAAAAAGAGAGGTTAAGAGAGTGGTGAAGCAATGTAAAAAGAGAGCAAATGAGAGAGTGCATGAGATGTTATCAACAAATTTTGTTGAAAATAAGAAAATGTTTTGGAGTGAGATTAATAAGTTGAGAAAGCCTAGGGAACAAATGGATTTGACAGTTAAAAATAGGAGAGGAGAGTTATTAAATGGAGAGTTAGAGGTATCGGGAAGATGGAGGGAATACTTTGATGAGTTGTTAAATGTTGATGAAGACAGGGAAGCTGTGATTTCGTGTATAGGGCAAGGAGGAATAACATCTTGTAGGAGTGTGGAAGAGCCAGTTGTGAGTGTTGGGGAAGTTCATGAGGCAGTGGGTAGAATGAAAGGGGGTAAGGCAGCTGGGATTGACAGGATAAAGATAGAAATGTTAAAAGCAGGTGGGGATATAGTTTTGGAGTGGTTAGTGCTATTATTTAATAAATGTTTGGAAGAGGGTAAGGTACCTAGGGATTGGCAGAGAGCGTGTATTGTTCCTTTGTATAAAGGCAAAGGGGACAAAAGAGAGTGCAAAAATTATAGGGGAATAAGTCTGTTGAGTGTACCTGGTAAAGTGTATGGTAGAGTTATTATTGAAAGAATTAAGAGTAAGACAGAAAGCAGGCTAGCAGATGAACAAGGGGGCTTTAGGAAAGGTAGGGGGTGTGTAGACCAAGTGTTTACAGTAAAACATATAGGTGAACAGTATTTGGATAAGGGTAAAGAGGTTTTTGGGGCATTTACGGATTTGGAAAAGGCGTATGATAGGGTGGATAGGGGGGCAATGTGGCAGATGTTGCAGGTGTATGGAATAGGAGGTAGGTTACTGAAAGCAGTGAAGAGTTTTTATGAGGATAGTGAGGCTCAAGTTAGAGTGTGTAGGAGGGAAGGAGACTATTTCCCAGTAAAAGTGGGCCTTAGACAAGGATGTGTGATGTCACCGTGGTTGTTCAATATATTTATAGATGGGGTTGTAAGAGAAGTGAGTGCGAGGGTCTTGGCAAGAGGTGTGGGGTTAAAAGATAAAGAATTAAATACAAAGTGGGAGTTGTCACAGTTGCTTTTTGCTGATGACACTGTGCTTTTGGGAGATTCTGAAGAGAAGTTGCAGAGGTTGGTGGATGAATTTGGTAGGGTGTGTAAAGAAGAAAATTGAAAGTGAATATAGGAAAGAGTAAGGTGATGAGGATAACAAAAGATTAGGTGACGAAAGATTGGATATCAGATTGGAGGGAGAGTATGGAGGAGGTGAATGTATTCAGATATTTGGGAGTGGACATGTCAGCAGATGGGTCTATGAAGGATGAGGTGAATCATAGAATTGATGAGGGAAAAAGGGTGAGTGGAGCACTTCGGAGTCTGTGGAGACAAAGAACTTTGTCCATGGAAGTAAAGAAGGGAATGTATGAGAGTATAGTTATACCAACACACTTATATGGGTGTGAAGCATGGGTGATGAATGTTGCAACGAGGAGAAGGCTGGAGGCAGTGGAGATGTCATGTCTGAGGTCAATGTGTGGTGTGAATATAATGCAGAGAATTCGGAGTTTGGAAATTAGGAGGAGGTGCGGGATTACCAAAACTATTATCCAGAGAGCTGAGGAGGGGTTGTTGAGGTGGTTCGGACATGTAGAGAGAATGGAACGAGACAGAATAACTTCGAGAGTGTATAAATCTGTAGTGGAGGGAAGGCGGGGGTAGGGGTCGGCCTAGGACGACGAGCCTGGCCCATGGCCGGGCTCAGAGAGTAGATACTCTCGAAACTCTTCAAAGGTATATCTCTTCTTCAAAGGAGGGAGGGGGTAAAGGAAGTTTTGTGTGCGAGGGGCTTGGACTTCCAGCAAGCATGTGTGAGCGTATTTGATAGGAGTGAATGGAGACAAATGGTTTTTAATACTTGATGTTCTGTTGGAGTGTGAGCAAAGTAACATTTATGAAGGGATTCAGGGAAACTGGCAGGCCGGACTTGAGTCCTGGAGATGGGAAGTACAGTGTCTGCACTCTGAAGGAGGGGTGTTAATGTTGCAGTTTTATAACTGTAGTGTAAAGCACCCCTCTGGCAAGACAGTGATGGAGTGAATGATGATGAAAGTTTTTCTTTTTCGGGCCACCCTGCCTTGGTGGGAATCAGCCGTTGTGTTAATAAAAAAAAAATTATAAGTGGTAGTATACAGTGCATAATGAGAGAATGTTAGGTAAAAGGACACAAGTGCAACTAATGCAACATATTATTGTGGCAACATTTCACTCTCCAGGAGCTTTGTCACAATAAAATGTCACATTAGTTGCACTCATGTCCTTTTACCTGACATATTGTCGGTAATCCTACCAACGTTAATACATAATGAGAGCAGTCTGTTGGACTACCATATGTGCTGGAAAATGAAAGGTTAAAAGTAGGCTTTTGAATGTTCATATACCTAGAGTTGTAACTGATATGATTGATCATTACCTATAATAAATAAATAATAAAATAATAAAAATTTATTTCTTTGCTAAGGTTACAATGTGTGTTTACATAATTTGATTTGAGCAAAGAAAGCCACTATCATGCCGAGACATTTCGGGCAGACTTAACCTAATACTTATAGACTACTTAAGTCTAGACAGGTGAAGAGTGGTAGAATACAAATAGCCAATATTTCACACTATTATTAATATGAGGTAGTACAATTTATGATACAATCTTACATTTACACTGACATTTACCTAGTATGGTAGTAACTAAAAGAAGATAGTGTATATGGAAGGTGGAAGATAAGGGTAAAGGTGTCAGTAAGAAAAAAAGATGCTAATTTGTGTATCCATCACCCACTGGATATATTGTAAGTCTGCCTATTTACAATGGAGTGATGGTGGAGGGTGTGTTGCAAGTAAGTGGGGGTTAGGGGAAAGGCAGGTAAAGGTGGGAGGGATACTGTATAATGTACGTACTGTACAAGTGCGACACCAAGAATGAAATATTAAGTTAAATTCTTTAACAACCTGCCTGTCTGCTTGCTCTTTCTTGCTTTGTTTGGGCTTTTTGTAAACAATTATTTTGTCTCTGGCAGCATAATTTCTAGTTGGACAATGAGAAGCTTGTCTCTACAACCACATTGAAAATGGACAGGGTCCTGGACAAAGTCTGAACAATACAAACTTGCGATTAGGAGGAGTTGGTCCAGAGTGGTGCATGAAATAGTAGGTTGCAGGCAGTGGAAATTTCCTTTCACATATTTTTATAGTACATATTAGGTTGGTAGACAGCAACCACCCAGGTAGGTACTACAATCCTGCCAGGTGACTGTGAAACAGAAACCTGAAACTGTTTTACATGATGGTAGGATTGCTGGTGTCTTTTTTCTGTCTCATAAACATGCAAGATTTCAGGTACGTCTTGCTACTTCTACTTACACTTAGGTCACGCTACACAAACATGTACACGTTTATGTATACACACTCATCTGAGTTTTCTTTGATTTTATTCTTAATAGTTCTTGTTCTTATTGATTTTCCTTTCATATCCATGGGGAAGTGGAATAAGAATCTTTCCTCCGTAAGTCATGCGTGTTGTAAAAGTCAACTAAAATGCCGGGAACAATGGGCTAGTAACCCCTTTTCCTGTATAGCTTACTAAAAAGAAAAAGAAGAAAACCGTCAAAGTGGGATGTTTGAATGTGCGTGGATGTTGTGCGAATGATAAGAAAGAGATGATTGTAGATGTTATGAATGAAAAGAAGCTGGATGTCCTGGCTTTAAGTGAGACAAAGCTGAAGGGGGTAGGAGAGTTTCAGTGGGGAGAAATAAATGGGATTACCTGGAGTCTACCTGGAGAGAATTCCAGGGGTCAACGCCACCGCGGCCCGGTCCGTGACCAGCCCTCCTGTTGGACCAGAGCCTGATCAACCAGGCTGTTACTGCTGGCCGCACGCAGTCCAACGTACGAACCACAGCCCGGCTGGTCAGGTACCGACTTTAGGTGCCTGTCCAGTGCCTGCTTGAAGACAGCCAGGGGTTTGTTGGTAATCCCCCTGATGTATGCTGGGAGGCAGTTGAACAATCTTGGGCCCCTGACACTTATTGTGTTGTCCCTCAACGTGCTAGTGGCACCCCTGCTCTTCATTGGGGGGATGTTACATCGCCTGCCGAGTCTTTTGCTTTAGTACGGAGTGATTTTTGTGTGCAAGTTTGGTACTAAGCCCTCGAGAATTTTCCATGTGTATATAATAATGTATCTCTCCCGCCTGCGTTCTAGAGAGTACAGGTTTAGGAACTTCAAGCGTTCCCAGTAGTTGAGGTGGTTTATTGCACTTATGCGTGCGGTGAAGGTTCTCTGCACATTTTCAAGGTCAGCAATTTCACCCGCCTTGAAAGGTGCCGTTAGTGTGCAGCAATATTCTAGCCTAGATAGAACAAGCGATCTGTAAAGTGTCAACATGGGCTTGGCATCCCTGGTTTTGAAGGTTCTCATTATCCATCCTGTCATTTTTCGAGCAGATGCAATTGCTACTTTGTTATGGTCCTTGAAGGTGAGATCCTCTGATATAATCACTCCCAGGTCTTTGACATTAGTTTTTCGCTCTATTGTGTGGTTGGAATTAGTTTTGTACTCCGAAGAGATTTTAATTTCTTCACGTTTTCCGTATCTGAGTAATTGAAATTTCTCATCATTGAACTTCATATTGTTTTCTGCAGCCCATTTAAAGATTTGGTTTATGTCTGCTTGGAGTCTAGCCGTGTCTTCAACGGTGGACACTGTCATACAGATTCGGGTGTCATCTGCAAAGGAAGACACAGCACTGTGGCTTATATCCCTGTCAATATCTGATATGAGGATGAGGAATAGGATGAGAGCAAGTATTGTGCCTTGTGGAACAGAGCTTTTCACAGTAGCTGCCTCAGACTTTACTCTGTTGACTACTACTCTTTGTATTCTACATGTTAGGAAATTATAGATCCATCTACCAACTTTTCCTGTTATTCCTTTATCACGCATTTTGTGTGCTATTACACCATGGTCACACTTGTCAAAGGCTTTTGCAAAATCTGTGTATATAACATCTGCATTCTGTTTATCTTCTAGAGCATCCAGGACCTTGTCGTAGTGGTCCAGTAGTTGGGACAGACAGGAGCGGCCTGCTCTAAACCCATGCTGTCCTGGGTTGTGCAATTGATGGGTATCAAGATGGGTGGCAATCTTGCTTCTTAGAACCCTTTCAAAGATTTTTATGATATGGGACGTTAGCGCAATTAGTCTGTAGTTCTTTGCTATTGCTTTACTGCCCCCTTTGTGGAGCGGGGCTATGTCTGTTGTTTTTAGTAGCTGCGGGACGATCCCAGTGTCCATGCTTCCTCTCCATAAGATGTTAAAAGTATGTGATAGGGGCTTCTTGCAGTTCTTGATGAACACGGAGGGGTTTCAAATAGAGTTAGAGCTAAAGAAGGAGTGGCAATAATGTTGAATAATCAGTTATGGCAGGTAAAGAAGGAATATAAATGTGTAAATTCAAGGATTATGTGGAGTAAAATAAAGGTTGGATGTGAAAAGTGGGTTATAGTAAGTGTTTATGCACCTGGAGAAGAGAGAAGTGTAGAGGAGAGAGAGAGATTTTGGGAAATGTTGAGTGAGTGTGTGGGGAGTTTTGAACCAAGTGAGTATCTTAATGCTAAAGTGGGTAAAAATGTTGTGGAGGGAGTAGTAGGTAAATTTGGGGTGCCAAGGGTAAATGTAAATGGGGAACCATTAATTGAGCTATGTGTAGAAAGAGGTTTGGTAATAAGTAATACATATTTTATGAAAAAGAGGATAAATAAATATACAAGGTATGATATAGCACGTAAGGAAAGTAGTTTGTTGGATTATGTATTGGTGGATAAAAGGTTGATGGGTAGGCTTCAGGATGTACAGTGGACCCCCGAGTTTCGTAAACCCCGGAAATCGTACAATTATGTAAGTATAATATTGTAAGTGCTTGTGGAAGTGTATTTTTGGGGATCTGAAATAGACTAACCTATGTGACATTTTTCCTTAAGGGAGTAAATTCGTCCGGTAATGGCGCTTGAACAGACTTCAGTAGTGAAGTTTTTACGAAACTCGGGGGTCCACTGTACATGTTTATAGAGGGGCAACGGATATATCAGATCATTATTTGGTTGTACCTACAGTTAGAGTAAAAGGTAGATGGGACAAAAAGAAAATGGCAACAGCAAATAAGAGAGAGGTAAAAGTGTATAAACTAAGGGAGGAGGAAGTTAGTGTGAGATATAAGCAACTATTGGCA
Source organism: Cherax destructor (assembly GCA_009830355.1). NCBI lineage: Eukaryota > Metazoa > Arthropoda > Malacostraca > Decapoda > Parastacidae > Cherax > Cherax destructor. The sequence goes on from WNWK01008568.1 coordinate 56,505, forward strand.
GGAATGTGGGCTAGTGCAAGGATGAGTAGTGGGGGGGTTGAAGAGAGTTGGGATAGTTTTAAAAATGCAGTATTAGAATGTGGGGCAGAAGTTTGTGGCTATAGGAGGGTGGGTGCAGGAGGAAAGAGGAGTGAGTGGTGGAATGAAGAAGTAAAGGGTGTGATAAAAGAGAAAAAGGTAGCTTATGAGAGGTTTTTACAAAACAGAAGTGTTAATAGAAGAGCAGAGTATATGGAGAGTAAAAGAAAGGTGAAGAGAGTGGTGAGAGAGTGCAAAAGAAGAGGGATGAAAGAATGGGAGAGGCTCTGTCAAGAAATTTTGCTGAAAACAAGAAAAATTTTTGGAGTGAGATAAACAAGGTAAGAAAGCCTAGGGAACGAATGGATTTGTCAGTTAAAAACAGAGTAGGGGAGTTAGTAGATGGGGAGCTGGAGGTATTGGGTAGATGGCGGGAATATTTTGAGGAACTTTTAAATGTCGATGAAAAATGGGAGGCGGTAATTTCATGTACTGGCCAGGGAGGTACAACATCGTTTAGGAGTGAAGAAGAGCAGGATGTGAGTGTGGGGGAGGTGCGTGAGGCATTACGTAGAATGAAAGGGGGTAAAGCAGCTGGAATTGACGGAATCATGACAGAAATGTTAATTAAGGGTTGGGTGGAAGCATTTATTCATGTTTTTTGTTTTTGGTTCAATTTCAATGAACATTGATACTGTGATTTAACCAGCATTTTCCATCTTCACCAATTTTTGTGAATTGACTTTATGTTGCAAACTTGCAAGATATTGCAAAATTTTATAAAGAGGTTGGAGGGTATAAAACCCTCCCTTCAGGTAAGACATACAATGTTCTAGTCGACATCAGATGAAAGATAAAGAGTTAGATAATCTTTATTCCAGAGGCTTTTGAGAGAAATGTCAATAGATTGTATTAAAAAAAATTCTTGAAATTTGTGTTTTTTTTTTTTAAGGAATTTTTTGGAGGAAAAAAATCAATACTGGAATTGTAATAGAACCATCATTCCTCAATAACATCCGAAAAAATCATGACACTCCTATTACAAATTAATAAAACATTTGTAATAAACGACTGTTTGGGATACTGAGTAAACTATCAGATTCTCAATATTTATTATATTATTATTAATATAAAAACATATACTCTGAATAAAAACATATAATCTTATAATTTGTGTAAAAACATATATCTCTTTATACACATTTATAAAAAACGTAGTAAAACAATCACAAGTAAAACAATCATAAAAATTCAGTGCAGTGTCAGATGTCGCTGCCATCAACGTGTCACACAGGACACCACCACACCTCTAGTCATGACACGCATTCTCTTCCGTGTCATCAGACACCCTTGTCTCTGTGTTACACAACACGCCTTCTCTCCGTGTCACACGACACACTCTGTGCCACATGGCACGCCCCCTGTGTCATGACTCCGTCTCTAAAAACCTTAACACCGCGTCATCCGACACCAACACCAAATCACACGACTATTCCACTAGTGTCGTGCCACCAGTTGTCACTACATCAATGAACACACACTGCCTGAAATCACTCAGAGTAAACACCAGTGACACTACAACTCAGTGACACTTTCAGGTACAGTCTCACAACTCCGGGTACACAGTCTCAGGTACAATAATTTCATTTCAGGTACGATATTTCAGGTATACCAGTCTCGGTACACAGTCTCAGGTACAGTCTGGTGAATAAGCCAGTAGTTGGAGTCTAAGGCCGTCACCAGCATGAAGAGTCACTCTCAAGGTCTATCTGTCGAACACTCCCGTGGAGTATCTGGGAGAGTTTACACTCTCCAGTTGGAGTTCTGGGAGAGTCTAGGACACTCTCCAGTTGGAGAGTCTGGTGTACACTCTCCAAGGTGCAAGGAAGAGTCTGTACACTCTCCATGGTGTAGGGAAGAGAGTCCGGTGAGCACTCTCCAATGGTGTAGGGAGAGTCGGAAGGACACTCTACAATAGTGTATGTGGAGAGTCCGGTTAACGCTCTCCAGTGTGAGAGTATAGTTGACACCCTCTAGGAGAGTCAGGTGGACACTCTCTACTAGAGTCTGGTGGACAATGTCAGTCAAGCCGGCTCGGAAGTCAAACATCAGGTCTGATGACGTAACCCCCTTGACTGCCAGCCGGTAAGGTAACTACCTAACAACCGTTGTTAGGTAGGGGGCCGTAACAACTCCTATAAATACTCTTCTCAAATAAGTGTAAATAATGTCAATAACTTATTCCTGTTTTATTCACAATTTTGTTATATGTAAAACTCTATGGAAATGGCACACCAAATTTGACCCTGTTGCACACTCAACATTTGTTGACAGCTCTCTGGCTACTGTGGCACCATCTCTCACTCTGCTCACTCTAGTCCTCACAGGAGTTACCATGTTGACTATTTTGAATGAAACAATCATCAAAATCGTTATTTTTAGAGTAAAAACAAACAAAAAAAATCACTAATTATCAACAGGCCTTGATTACAGGAAAAACAAAAGAAAATTACATCAGTGGAAAAACATACTTAGAAATATGATACAGAGAAGCTGATTACATCAACATGTAGCCAGAATTATGCACTATTTTTTGGTAAGAAAATATTATATTCCATAATTTTTCAGGTTCAATTTTTTTTACCCCTCATATTAGGGCCTCGACACCTTAAAAGCAGAGGGGGATATAGTGCTGGAGTGGTTGGTATTTTTGTTTAATAAATGTATGAAAGAGGGGAAGGTACCTAGGGATTGGCAGAGAGCATGTATAGTTCCTTTATATAAAGGGAAGGGGGATAAAAGAGAGTGTAAAAATTATAGGGGAAGAAGTTTACTGAGTATACCAGGTAAAGTGTATGGCAGGGTTATTATTGAAAGAATTAGAGGTAAGACAGAGAGTAGGATTGCAGATGAGCAAGGAGGCTTTAGAGTGGGTAGGGGATGTGTAGATCAAGTGTTTACAGTGAAGCATATATGTGAACAGTATTTAGATAAAGGTAGAGAAGTTTTTATTGCATTTATGGATTTAGAAAAGGCATATGATAGAGTGGATAGGGGAGCAATGTGGCAAATGTTGCAAGTGTATGGAATAGGTACTAAGTTACTGAAGGCTGTAAAGAGTTTTTATGAGGATAGTGAGGCTCAGGTTAGGGTGTGTAGGAGAGAGGGAGATTACTTCCCGGTAAAAGTAGGTCTTAGACAGGGATGTGTAATGTCACCATGGTTGTTTAATATATTTATAGATGGGGTTGTAAAAGAAGTAAATGCTAGGGTGTTGGGGAATTAAATGCAAAATGGGAGTTGACACAGTTACTTTTTGCTGATGATACTGTGCTTATAGGAGATTCTAAAGAAAAGTTGTAAAGGTTAGTGGACGAGTTTGGGAGAGTGTGTAAAGGTAGAAAGTTAAAAGTGAACATAGATAAGAGTAAGGTGATGAGGGTATCAAACTATTTAAATAAAGAAAAATTGGATATCACATTGGAGTGAGGGATTATGGAAGAAGTAAATGTTTTCAGATATTTGGGAGTTGATGTGTCAGCGGATGGGTTTATGAAGGATGAGGTTAACCATAGAATTGATGAAGGAAAAAAAGGTGAGTGGTGCATTGAGGTATCTGTGGAGACAAAAAACGTTATCCATGGAGGCAAAGAAGGGAATGTACGAAAGTATAGTGGTACCAACACTCTTATATGTGTGTGAAGCATGGGTTGCAAATGCTGCAGCGAGGAGGAGGCTGGAGGCAGTGGAGATGTCCTGTCTAAGGGCAATGTGTGGTGTAAATATTATGCATGCAGAAAATTCAGAATGTGGAAATTAGGAGAAGATGTGGAGTTACTAAAAGTATTTGTCAGAGGGCTGAAGAGGGGTTGTTGAGGTGGTTTGGTCATTTAGAGAGAATGGATCAAAGTAGAATGACTTGGAGAGCGTATAAATCTGTAGGGGAAGGAAGGCGGGGTAGGGGTCGTCCTAGAAAAGGTTGGAGGGAAGGGGTAAAGGAAGTATTGTGGGCGAGGGGCTTGGACTTCCAGCAAGCATGTGTGAGCATGTTAGATAGGAGTGAATGGAGACGAATGGTTTTTGGGACATGACGATCTGTTGGAGTGTGAGCAGGGTAACATTTTGTGAAGGGATTCAGGGAAACCAGTTAATTGATTTAGTTGGACTTGAGTACTGGAAATGGGAAGTACAATGCCTGCACTTTAAGAGGAGGGGTCTGGGATAGTGACAGCTGGGAGGGACAATTCTCAGCTGTCGTATCTCAGCTCCTCTGCAAAGACAGTGATTATGTATGAGTGTGGTGAAAGTGTTGAATGATGATGAAAGTATTTTCTTTTTGGGGATTTTCTTTCTTTTTGGGTCACCCTGCCTCGGTAGGAGACGGCCGACTTGTTGAGAAAAAAAAAAAAAAATTAATACATTGGCAGGGTAACATTTATGAAGGAATTTAGGGAACACCAGTTAGGTAAACTTGTCTTGCAGTTGGGAAGTACAGTGGCTGTACTCTTGAGGAGTGGTAAGGATGTTGGAGTTGGAGGGTAATCTGAAGTGTGATGTCAGCACACTTCTGGCAAGGCAGTAGTTGAATGAATGATGGCGAATGTGTTCCCTTTTTTTGTGTTACTCTGCTTTGGTTGGGGATTGGCCTGAGGTAAAGAAAATTGTATTGTAGTTCATAAAACTTTTTAAGGTTTGACTAATCACATATAATTTAACATTGGTTTGAGTTTCTCCATGGTACTTCAAGGAAATAATTCAGTATTATTTATGTTTTAGATTGGTAAGATCGATGAAATATTTGGAACACCCTACGACAAATTTGTGTCTGTCAAGCTTAGCGAGAACATCAAAGCTTCATCATTTAAGGAAAATACGAAGGTAAAATTTTTTTTACACAGTAATTATAATTTGTGCAGGATTTCTGACAGTTTCCAATCAGTAATATAAATGTTATACATTATTTTTATTTCAGTTGTAGCTATCTTATGTAAGGAATTATTATATGTGAGTTTTTGTGAAATAGGGAAAAGAATAGCAGTTGTCTTTATGATTGAAAGTGACCATGACCATAAGCATGTAACACACCAATAGAAAGACATGCTTAATTGATTATGAAATTTAACATTTGTGTGACCTCAGTTAAATCTGAGTCTTATCTGGAAAGGCGCCAGTACCTCATGAGTGTTTGTGGGTGATTAGAAATACAAGAAGGGGAAAATCAGGTGAGACACTGGTGGGTGAGTGTGTGCGTTCACTGGTAGGTTGGTGGTTGTAGGTGTCTGTGTTCCTGGTATTCAACATTTTTTTTATTTAAAAGTGCTATGATGGTTATTGATATAAATGGTTCTTAATACATATTGTGATGAATGGTGGAAGTATTGATCATTGGAGTTTAATTTAGATCAAAACATGTTAAATGAGATATATATTACCTAACTAGATTCACCAGATTTTTCTAGTGTTAATATTCTATACATTGATATTATATGTATAATTGACATATATAATTATATGTAATATAAGCATAGATATATATAATCATATCTAATTCTATGCTCAGTCTTTCAATGCAATATTTTTTTTTTTTCAGATATATATAGATTCTAAAAAAATGCTGCCTCTCTTCATGTTCCTTCCTGGTTTTGTACCAAATAAAGGACGTGGTAGAGGTGGTAGAGGAGGTCGAGGAGGAAGAGGTGGTGGTCGTGGAGGCAGAGGAGGCGGAGGCGGAGGTCGAGGTACAGAACAATCTGGACATATATTATTAACCCTTAAACTGTCCACACGTAGATATACATTCACTCGCGTAGCTGACCGAGTATTTTGAGAAAAAAATAAATTGTTTATTTTCTTTAAAATGAAGAGTGCATTTTGTTTGTCATCCCCACATTTTGTAATACTACACACACTGAGTGCACAGACCAATTCTCTAATCTCTAGGCAACTCAGGCTTATCATGGCAAGGTTAAAAGCATTTGAAAAAAACCGTAGATCTACGTTCGGTCAGCTACGCGAGTGAACGTATATCTACGTGTGGACAGTTTAAGGGTTAAGAGTGGTGTATACGTATAGTGAGTTAATGAATGACAGTGAATGTGTTCCCTCTCTCTTTTTGGATCACCCAGTCTCAGTCTAAGATTGCCAGTGTGTTAAAAAAATATATATTTGGTAGGGCTGGCTAAGTAGTTTCTTAAATTCCATTTTCATTGTGGACTTTCCTTTATTCTCTCTGAATGGCAGCAGTCATGTATTCGTTTGGATATAGGCACATCACTATCTCAAAGCTCTTTGTTAACTTCGGCATTATCTATCAGAGGTTCCTTGTTCGCCAGAACCAAGTCCAACGGTTTTTTTTCTCTAGTTGGGTCTGATAGAAACTGCTTTAAAAAGCAGTCCTGGACCTTTTCATGAAAGTTGCTAGACTACATTACCTGTTAAATTGCTTCAATCGATATGACTAAAGTTAAAATTTCCCATTAAAACTACATATTCATTACTAGTTGCTTGAGCGATTTCATTCCAAAGAAGTTTGCCATGGTCAGTATCTAAGTTTGGGGGTCTCTAGCTCACACCTAAGATTAGCTTTTCATGCCCTTTGAGAAACTGCAGCCAAACCAATTCTGTCTGTCCTTTCCATCTTTTTATCGTTTAATTGAACAATATAAATTTTTCCCTAACATACATAGCAACTCTGCCCCCTTTCCTGTTGAGTCTCAGTGTTAAATAAGTTATACCCTTGTATGTGGAATTCAGCAGGCATGTCCCCACTTTTCAAATTGATACAGGTTGCATTTATTGCAATAATGTCTGCTTTTTGCACATGTAAATAATCATAGTTATCTATTTTATTTCTTGCCCTTCTGCTATTTGTATAATAGATATTATGAAGTTTATTGCCTTGCTTTTCTTCCTGTCTTGTTTTATTTGTAGACCAGTTTAACTGTTTTTATCAGGAACTAATTTACAAGTTATCCTGTTTTCTGAATGTTTATTTACCACATTGGCAATTTTTGCTCTCTCTCCTTCCCTAGTATTGCAACTCCTTCCACCCCCAAACACACACATTTACACGTTGAAGTATACACATACAATAATAGCTCCTTCAACTGAATTGGCCAGTGCTGTCACTCCTGCACTAGAGAGATTCACCCCATCCATTACATACATATCATGTTTGCAATAGAAGTTATCCCAGTTTTCAGTGACTGGAATTCCAAGTTCCTTGCAGTATTTGTGTAGACAGCAATTAACCCCAGTTACCCTAGACATCCATTCACTACCTACTCCCCTTCTAAACAAAATGCTATACAGTGGACCCCTAGTAACGAACAAAATTCATTCTAGAAGCCTGCTCAAGTGCCATTACCGAACAAATTTACTCCCTTAAGAAATATTTCAAGTAGGTTAGTCCATTTCAGACCCCCAAAAATAATCTCTTACAAAAGCACATACAATATTATACTTACGTACATAATTGTACGATTTCCGGGGTGTTCGTAACTCGGGGGTCCACTGTATGTAATTGAGACATTATGTAGTACAATGAAAGCATTACGTAGAATGAGGCATTACGTAGAATGAAAGGGGGTAAAGCAGCTGGAACTGATGGGATCATGACAGAAATGTTAAAAGCAGGGGGGATATAGTGTTGGAGTGGTTGGTATTTTTGTTTAATAACTGTATGAAAGAGGGGAAGGTACCTAGGGATTGGCAGAGAGCATGTATAGTTCCTTTATATAAAGGGAAGGGGGATAAAAGAGATTGTAAGAATTATAGGGGAATAAGTTTACTGAGGAACAATGGACTATTAACCCCTTTTCCTGTATAGCTTACTAAAAAGAAAAAGAAGAAAACCGTCAAAGTGGGATGTTTGAATGTGCATGGATGTTGTGCGAATGATAAGAAAGAGATGATTGTAGATGTTATGAATGAAAAGAAGCTGGATGTCCTGGCTTTAAGTGAGACAAAGCTGAAGGGGTAGGAGAGTTTCAATAGGGAGAAATAAATGGGATTAGGTCAGGGGTTTCAAATAGAGTTAGAGCTAAAGAAGGAGTGGCAATAATGTTGAATAATCAGTTATGGCAGGTAAAGAAGGAATATAAATGTATAAATTCAAGGATTATGTGGAGTAAAATAAAGGTTGGATGTGAAAAGTGGGTTATAGTAAGTGTTTATGCACTTACTATTGATGAAGAGGAAAAGGGTGAGTGGAGCACTTCGGAGTCTGTGGAGACAAAGAACTTTGTCCATGGAAGTAAAGAGGGGAATGTATGAGAGTATAGTTATACCAACGCTCTTATATGGGTGTGAAGCATGGGTGATGAATGTTGCAACAAGGAGAAGGCTGGAGGCAGTGGAGATGTCGTGTCTGAGGTCAATGTGTGGTGTGAATATAATGCAGAGAATTCGGAGTTTGGAAATTAGGAGGAGGTGCGGGATTACCAAAACGATTGTCCAGAGAGCTGAGGAGGGGTTGTTGAGGTGGTTTGGACATGTAGAGAGAATGGAACGAGACAGAGTGACTTCGAGAGTGTATAAATCTGTAGTGGAGGGAAGGCGGGGTAGGGGTCGGCCTAGGAAAGGTTGGAGGGAGGGGTAAAGGAAGTTTTGTGTGCGAGGGCTTGGACTTCCAGCAAGCATGTGTGAGCGTATTTGATAGGAGTGAATGGAGGCATATGGTTTTAATACTTGACGTGCTGTTGGAGTGTGAGCAAAGTAACATTTATGAAGGGATTCAGGGAAACCGGCAGGCCGGACTTGAGTTCAGGAGATGGGAAGTACAGTGCCGGCACTCTGAAGGAGGGGTGTTAATGTTGCAGTTTTATAACTGTAGTGTAAAGCACCCTTCTGGCAAGACAGTGATGGAGTGAATGATGATGAAAGTTTTTCTTTTTCGGGCCACCCTGCCTTGGTGGGAATCGGCCGATGTGTTAATAAATATAATATAAATATTTATGCACCTGGAGAAGAGAGAAGTGTAGAGGAGAGAGAGAGATTTTGGGAAATGTTGAGTGAATGTGTGGGGAGTTTTGAACCAAGTGAGAGAGTAATTGTGGTTGGGGATCTTAATGCTAAAGTGGGTAAAAATGTTGTGGAGGGAGTAGTAGGTAAATTTGGGGTGCCAGGGGTAAATGTAAATGGGGAACCATTAATTGAGCTATGTGTAGAAAGAGGTTTGGTAATAAGTAATACATATTTTATGAAAAAGAGGATAAATAAATATATAAGGTATGATATAGCACGTAAGGAAAGTAGTTTGTTGGATTATGTATTGGTGGATAAAAGGTTGATGGGTAGGCTTCAGGATGTACATGTTTATAGAGGGGCAACAGATATATCAGATCATTATTTGGTTGTAGCTACAGTTAGAGTAAAAGGTAGATGGGACAAAAAGAAAATGGCAACAGCAAGTAAGAGAGAGGTAAAAGTGTATAAACTAAGGGAGGAGGAAGTTAGGGTGAGATATAAGCAACTATTGGCAGAAAGGTGGGATAGTGCAAGTATGAGTAGTGGGGGGGTTGAAGAGAGTTGGGATAGTTTTAAAAATGCAGTATTAGAATGTGGGGCAGAAGTTTGTGGCTATAGGAGGGTGGGTGAAGGAGGAAAGAGGAGTGAGTGGTGGAATGAAGAAGTAAAGGGTGTGATAAAAGAGAAAAAGGTAGCTTATGGGAGGTTTTTACAAAACAGAAGTGTTAATAGAAGAGCAGAGTATGTGGAGAGTATAAGAAAGGTGAAGAGAGTGGTGAGACAGTGCAAAAGAAGAGCGGATGAAAGAATGGGAGAGGCTCTGTCAAGAAATTTTGCTGAAAACAAGAAAAATTTTGGAGTGAGATAAACAAGGTAAGAAAGCCTAGGGAACAAATGGATTTGTCAGTTAAAAACAGAGTAGGGGAGTTAGTAGATGGGGAGCTGGAGGTATTGGGTAGATGGCGGGAATATTTTGAGGAACTTTTAAATGTCGATGAAAAAAGGGAGGCAGTAATTTTATGTACTGGCCAGGGAGGTACAACATCGTTTAGGAGTGAAGGAGAGCAGGATGTGAGTGTGGGGGAGGTGCGTGAGGCATTACGTAGAATGAAAGGGGGTAAAGCAGCTGGAACTGACGGGATCATGACAGAAATGTGAAAAGCAGGGGGGGATATAGTGCTGGAGTGGTTGGTATTTTTGTTTAATAAATGTATGAAAGAGGGGAAGGTACCTAGGGATTGGCAGAGAGCATGTATAGTTCCTTTATATAAAGGGAAGGGGGATAAAAGAGAGAGTAAAAATTATAGGGGAATAAGTTTACTGAGTATACCAGGTACAGTGGTCCCTCGGTTTTTGCCGAAAATTCGTTCCAGAATGCTGCTCAAGTGTGATTACCAAACGAATTTACTTCTTTAAGAAATAATGTCACATAGGTTAGTCTATTTCAGACCCCCAAAAATACACTTGCAACAGCACTTACGAAAATACACTTACATAAATGTTCGAGTTTGGAGATGCACGAAAACCGAGGGACCACTGTAAAGTGTATGGCAGGGTTATTATTGAAAGAATTAGAGGTAAGACAGAGAGTAGGATTGCAGATGAGCAAGGAGGCTTTAGAGTGGGTAAGGGATTTGTAGATCAAGTGTTTACAGTGAAGCATATATTTTTTTTTTTTTTTTTTCATCAATCAAGTCGGCCGTCTCCCACCGAGGCAGGGTGACCCAAAAGAAAGAAAATCCCCAAAAGAAAATACTTTCATCATCATTCAACACTTTCACCACACTCATACATAATCACTGTCTTTGCAGAGGAGCTCAGATACGACAGCTGAGAAAAGTCCCTCCCAGCTGTCACTATCTCAGACCCCTCCTTTAAAGTGCAGGCATTGTACTTCCCATTTCCAAGACTCAAGTCCAATTAAATCAATTAACTGGTTTCCCTGAATCCCTTCACAAAATGTTACCCTGCTCACACTCCAACAGATCGTCATGTCCCAAAACCATTCGTCTCCATTCACTCCTATCTAACACGCTTACACATGCTTGCTGGAAGTCCAAGCCCTCGCCCACAAAACCTCCTTTACCCCTTCCCTCCAACCTTTTCTAGGACGACCCCTACCCCGCCTTCCTTCCCCTACAGATTTATACGCTCTCCAAGTCATTCTACTTTGATCCATTCTCTCTAAATGACCAAACCACCTCAACAACCCTCTTCAGCCCTCTGACAAATACTTTTAGTAACTCCACACCTTCTCCTAATTTCCACATTCGAATTTTCTGCATAATATTTACACCACACATTGCCCTTAGACAGGACATCTCCACTGCCTCCAGCCTCCTCCTCGCTGCAGCATTTGCAACCCATGCTTCACACCCATATAAGAGTGTTGGTACCACTATACTTTCGTACATTCCCTTCTTTGCCTCCATGGATAACGTTTTTTGTCTCCACAGATACCTCAACGCACCACTCACCTTTTTTCCTTCATCAATTCTATGGTTAACCTCATCCTTCATAAACCCATCCGCTGACACGTCAACTCCCAAATATCTGAAAACATTTACTTCTTCCATAATCCCTCTCTCCAATGTGATATCCAATTTTTCTTTATTTAAATCGTTTGATACCCTCATCACCTTACTCTTATCTATGTTCACTTTCACCTTTCTACCTTTACACACCCTCCCCAAACTCATCCACTAACCTTTGCAACTTTTCTTTAGAATCTCCTATAAGCACAGTATCATCAGCAAAAAGTAACTGTGTCAACTCCCATTTTGCATTTAATTCTCCATAATTTAATCCCACCCCTCTCCCCAACACCCTAGCATTTACTTCTTTTACAACCCCATCTATAAATATATTAAACAACCATGGTGACATTACACATCCCTGTCTAAGACCTACTTTTACCGGGAAGTAATCTCCCTCTCTCCTACACACCCTAACCTGAGCCTCACTATCCTCATAAAAACTCTTTACAGCCTTCAGTAACTTACTACCTATTCCATACACTTGCAACATTTGCCACATTGCTCCCCTATCCACTCTATCATATGCCTTTTCTAAATCCATAAATGCAATAAAAACTTCTCTACCTTTATCTAAGTACTGTTCACATATATGCTTCACTGTAAACACTTGATCTACACATCCCCTACCCACTCTAAAGCCTCCTTGCTCATCTGCAATCCTACTCTCTGTCTTACCTCTAATTCTTTCAATAATAACCCTGCCATACACTTTACCTGGTATACTCAGTAAACTTATTCCCCTACTAATTATAGGTAGTAGGTTGGTAGACAGCAACCACCCAGGGAGGTACTACCGTCCTGCCAGGTGACTGTGAAACAGAAACCTGAAACTGTTTTACATGATGGTAGGATTGCTGGTGTCTTTTTTCTGTCTCATAAACACGCTGGATAACAGGTATATCTAGCTACTTCTACTTACACTTTAGGTCACACTACACTGGCATACACATGCATATATATACATACACACATCTAGGTTTTTCTTCTTTTTCTTAATAGCTCTTGTTCTTTTTATTTTCTCTATTGTCCATGGGGAAGTGGAAAAGAATCTTTCCTCCGTAAGCCATGCGTGTCGTATGAGGCGACTAAGATGCCGAGAGCAATGTTCTAGTAACCCCTTCTCCTGTACAAATCTACTAAAAACGAGAAGAAGAAAAACTTTATAAAATTGGGTTGTCTGAATGTGCGTGGATGTAGTGCGGATGATAAGAAAGAGATGATTGCCGATGTTATGAATGAAAAGAAGTTGGATGTCCTGGCCCTAAGCGAAACAAAGCTGAAGGGGGTAGGCGAGTTTCAGTGGGGAGAAATAAATGGGATTAAGTCAGGAGTATCTGAGAGAGTTAGAGCTAAGGAAGGGGTAGCAATAATGTTGAAGGATCAGTTATGGAAGGAAAAGAGGGAATATAAATGTGTAAATTCAAGGATTATGTGGATTAAAATAAGGGTCGGATGCGAAAAGTGGGTCATAATAAGCGTGTATGCACCTGGAGAAGAAGGAGTGTAGAGGAGAGAGAGATTTTGGGAGATGTTAAGCGAATGTATAGGAACTTTTGAACCAAATGAGAGAGTAATTGTGGTAGGGGACCTAAATGCTAAAGTGGGAGAAACATGCAGAGAGGGTGTAGTAGGTAAGTTTGGGGTGCCAGGTGTAAATGATAATGGGAGCCCTTTGATTGAACTTTGTATAGAAAGGGTTTAGTTATAGGTAATACATATTTTAAGAAAAAGAGGATAAATAAGTATACAAGATATGATGTAGGGCGTAATGACAGTAGTTTGTTGGACTATGTATTGGTAGATAAAAGACTGTTGAGTAGACTTCAGGATGTACATGTTTATAGAGGGGCTACAGATATATCAGATCACTTTTTAGTTATAGCTACAGTGGGAGTAAAAGGTAGATGGGATACAATGAGAGAGTAATTGTGGTAGGGGACCTAAATGCTAAAGTGGGAGAAACATGCAGAGAGGGTGTAGTAGGTAAGTTTGGGGTGCCAGGTGTAAATGATAATGGGAGCCCTTTGATTGAACTTTGTATAGAAAGGGGTTTAGTTATAGGTAATACATATTTTAAGAAAAAGAGGATAAATAAGTATACAAGATATGATGTAGGGCGTAATGACAGTAGTTTGTTGGACTATGTATTGGTAGATAAAAGACTGTTGAGTAGACTTCAGGATGTACATGTTTATAGAGGGGCTACAGATATATCAGATCACTTTTTAGTTATAGCTACAGTGGGAGTAAAAGGTAGATGGGATACAAGGAAAATAGAATCAGTAAGTAAAAGAGAGGTGAAGGTTTATTAACTAAAAGAGGAGGCAGTTAGGGTAAGATATAAACAACTATTGGAGGATAGATGGGCTAGTGAGAATGTAGGAAATGGGGTCGAAAATGTATGGGGTAGGTTTAAAAATGTAGTGTTAGAGTGTTCAGCAGAAGTTTGTGGTTACAGGCGAGTGGGTGCGGGAGGGAAGAGGAGCGATTGGTGGAATGATGATGTAAAGAGAGTAGTAAGGGAGAAAAAGTTAGCATATGAGAGGTTTTTACAAAGTAGAAGTGATGCAAGGAGGGAAGAGTATATGGAGAGAAAAAGAGAGGTTAAAGAGTGGTGAAGCAATGTAAAAGAGAGCAGATGAGAGAGTGGGTGAGATGTTATCAGCAAATTTTGTTGAAAATAAGAAAAAGTTTTGGAATGAGATTAATAAGTTGAGGAAGCCTAGAGAACAAATGGATTTGACAGTTAAAAATAGGAGAGGAGAGTTATTAAATGGAGAGTTAGAGGTATCGGGAAGATGGAGAGAATATTTTGAGGATTTGTTAAATGTTGATGAAGACAGGAAGCTGTGATTTCGTGTGTAGGGCAGGAGGAATAACATCTTGTAGGGGTGTGGAAGAGCCAGTTGTGGGTGTAGGGGAAGTTCGTGAGGCAGTGGGTAGAATGAAAGGGGTAAGGCAGCTGGGATTGATGGGATAAAGATAGAAATGTTAAAAGCAGGTGGGGATATAATTTTGGAGTGGTTGGTGCTATTATTTAATAAATGTATGGAAGAGGGTAAGGTACCTAGGGATTGGCAGAGAGCGTGTATTGTTCCTTTGTATAAAGGCAAAGGGGACAAAAGAGAGTGCAAAAATTATAGGGGAATAAGTCTGTTGAGTGTACCTGGTAAAGTGTATGGTAGAGTTATTATTGAAAGAATTAAGAGTAAAACAGAAAGCAGGATAGCAGATGAACAAGGGGCTTTAGGAAAGGTAGGGTGTGTAGACCAAGTGTTTACAGTGAAACATATAGGTGAACAGTATTTGGATAAGGGTAAAGATGTTTTTGTGGCATTTATGGATTTGGAAAAGGCGTATGATAGGGTAGATAGGGGGCAATGTGGCAGATGTTGCAGGTGTATGGAATAGGAGGAAGGTTACTGAAAGCAGTGAAGAGTTTTTATGAGGATAGTGAGGCTCAGGTTAGAGTGTGTAGGAGGGAAGGGGACTATTTCCCAGTAAAAGTGGGCCTTAGACAAGGATGTGTGATGTCACCGTGGTTGTTCAATATATTTATAGATGGGGTTGTAAGAGAAGTGAATGCGAGGGTCTTGGCAAAAGGTGTTGGGCTAAAAGATAAAGAAGCAAATACATAGTGGGAGTTGTCACAGTTGCTTTTTGCTGATGACACTGTGCTTTTGGGAGATTCTGAAGAGAAGCTGCAGAGGTTGGTGGATGAATTTGTTAGGGTGTGTAAAAGAAGAAAATTGAAAGTGAATATAGGAAAGAGTAAGGTGATGAGGATAACAAAAAGATTAGGTGACGAAAGATTGGATATCAGATTGGAGGGAGAGAATATGGAGGAGGTGAATGTATTCAGATATTTGGGAGTGGACATGTCGGCGGATGGGTCTATGAAGGATGAGGTGAATCATAGAATTGATGAGGGGAAAAGGGTGAGTGGAGCACTTCGAGTCTGTGGAGACAAAGAACCTTGTCCATGGAAGTAAAGAGGGAATGTATGAGAGTATAGTTATACCAACGCTCTTATATGGGTGTGAAGCATAGGTGATGAATGTTGCAACGAGGAGAAGGCTGGAGGCAGTGGAGATGTCATGTCTGAGGTCAATGTGTGGTGTGAATATAATGCAGAGAATTCGGAGTTTGGAAATTAGGAGGAGGTGCGGGATTACCAAAGCGATTGTCCAGAGAGCTGAGGAAGGGTTGTTGAGGTGGTTTGGACATGTAGAGAGAATGGAACGAGACAGAGTGACTTCGAGTGTATAAATCTGTAGTGGAGGGAAGGCGGGGTAGGGGTCGGCCTAGGAAAGGTTGGAGGGAGGGGTAAAGGAAGTTTTGTGTGCGAGGGCTTGGACTTCCAGCAAGCATGTGTGAGCGTATTTGATAGGAGTGAATGGAGGCATATGGTTTTTAATACTTGACGTGCTGTTGGAGTGTGAGCAAAGTAACATTTATGAAGGGATTCAGGGAAACCGGCAGGCCGGACTTGAGTTCAGGAGATGGGAAGTACAGTGCCGGCACTCTGAAGGAGGGTGTTAATGTTGCAGTTTTATAACTGTAGTGTAAAGCACCCTTCTGGCAAGACAGTGATGGAGTGAATGATGATGAAAGTTTTTCTTTTTCGGGCCACCCTGCCTTGGTGGGAATCGGCCGATGTGTTAATAAAAAAAAAAAAAAAAAATTTACACTCTTTTATCCCCCTTCCCTTTATATATAGGAACTATATATATCCCCCCCTGCTTTTAACATTTCTGTCATGATTCCGTCAATTCCAGCTGCTTTACCCCTTTCATTCTACGTAATGCCTCACGCACCTCCCCCACACTCACATCCTGCTCTTCTTCACTCCTAAACGACGTTGTACCTCCTGGCCAGTACATGAAATTACCGCCTCCCTTTTTCATCGACATTTAAAAGTTCCTCAAAATATTCCGCCATCTACCCAATACCTCCAGCTCCCCATCTACTAACTCCCCTACTCTGTTTTTAACTGACAAATCCATTCGTTCCCTAGGCTTTCTTACCTTGTTTATCTCACTCCAAAATTTTTTTCTTGTTTTCAGCAAAATTTCTTGACAGAGCCTCTCAATTCTTTCATCCGCTCTTCTTTGCACTCTCACCACTCTCTTCACCTTTCTTTTACTCTCCATATACTCTGCTCTTCTATTAACACTTCTGTTTTGTAAAAACCTCTCATAAGCTACCTTTTTCTCTTTTATCACACCCTTTACTTCTTCATTCCACCACTCACTCCTCTTTCCTCCTGCACCCACCCTCCTATAGCCACAAACTTCTGCCCCACATTCTAATACTGCATTTTTAAAACTATCCCAACTCTCTTCAACCCCCCCACTATTCCTACTTGCACTAGCCCAACTTTCTGCCAATAGTTGCTTATATCTCACCCTAACTTCCTCCTCCCTTAGTTTATACACTTTTACCTCTCTCTTACTTTCTGTTGCCATTTTCTTTTTGTCCCATCTACCTTTTACTCTAACTGTAACTACAACCAAATAATGATCTGATATATCCGTTGCCCCTCTATAAACATGTACATCCTGAAGCCTACCCATCAACCTTTTATCCACCAATACATAATCCAACAAACTACTTTCCTTACGTGCTATATCATACCTTGTATATTTATTTATCCTCTTTTTCATAAAATATGTATTACAGTGGACCTCCGAGATTCGTAAATTTAGATTAAGGATATAGGAAAGCACTGGTTTGGTAATAGAGTTGTGGATGAGTGGAACAAACTCCTGAGTAATGTCAATGAAGCTAAAATGTTATGTAGTTTTAAAAGGCTAGACAAATACACGAGTGGATGTGAGTTAGACCTGACTAGCTTGGACAGTAGGCCTGCTGCAGTGCTCCTTCCTTCTTGGGCAGGTGTGACTTGGATCTGCTCAACATGGGCCAGTAAGCCTGCTGCAGTGCTATTCCTTTCTTATGTTCTTATATAACCCCATTCTGTTCGTCTTCCACTGAATCCAGACTGTGTCATTATGGTCAATTAATTGGGAGGGGCAAGAATGACCCACTTTAAACCCATGCTGCCCTGAGTAGTACAATTGTTGAGATTCCATGCGAGTTTTTTCTTAAGACTCTCTCAAAGATTTTGATATGATAATGTTGGATATCAGAGCTATCAGTCCATAGTTTTTGGCAATTGCTTTACTGCCACCTTTGTGGAGAGTGGAGCTATGTCTGTGGTTTTAAAGGACTGTGGGATGATACTCATGTCCAGGGCCATAAATTGCAGCCATAGGAACATTAGGAAGTAGAGACTTTTTCAGTCTTAATGCTTTGAATAACTATAATGCATTATATGAAAAGGTAGGAGGGAAACACTATACAGGAGAGCCCCGCTTTACAGCACTTTGCATTACAGCATTTCGCTAATACAGCAGTTATCAATTATACCCATTCTTCATTCACTCACACTTCCTATAATAAACATATTCACCTCTATAAGGACAACAATATTTTAAGGTAAGTAATGTGTGTAGTACTGTATATGCATTTTTCAGGCCTAGCTATATTGCTCACTTAACCCTTTGACTGTTTCGGTTGTATAAATACGTCTTACGAGCCAATGTGTTTGATGTACAGTGGACCCCGGAGTTTCGTAAAAACTTCACTCCTGAAGTCTGCTCAAGTGCCATTACCGAACGAATTTACTCCCTTAAGGAAAAATGTCACGTAGGTTAGTCTATTTCAGACCCCCAAAAATACTTTTCCACAAGCACTTACAATATTATACTTACATAAATGTACGATTTCCGGGGTTTACGAAACTCGGGGGTCCACTGTATATATGTACTCAAAAATTCTAGCGGCTTAAAATCAAGTGGGAGAAAGCTGGTAGGCCCACATGTGAGAATGGGTCTGTGTGGTCAGTGTGCACAGTATAAAAAAAATCCTGCAGCATGCAGTGCATGAGAAAAAAAAAACTCCGACCGTGTTTTTGGATTAAAACGCCGACTTTGAGATGTATTTTCATATAGTAGTTATGGTTGTATTCTCGTTTTCTTGGTCTCATTTGATAGAATGGAAGACATATTATAGAAATAGAGATGATTTTGATTGGTTTCACTATGAAAAAGACCTTGAAATGGAGCTCAAAGTAGCGGAAATGTTCGATTTTTGCCAATGTTCAAGAGTAAACAAATGACATCATTGTCCAATAACTGTCCAACTAGCCATTCTAATACGAAGTCACGAATGGGTTGACATTATTTATACAATTATTACAATAATGCAGTAGTCTGCATAACAGTAAATCTTCTATTTTTTGTGTGAATAAAAAATCAAAATAGAAAGCAAGAGTAATACAAGAGGGGCCTGGAGACACGACTAATGAACAGAGAAAATGTTATTTTAGTGCCAGGAATGTCTGCATTGTTTATTCTGGACCCTATTTTGAAATTGGCATATTTTTTAATTTGCATGAAATTGGCCAAATTGCCAATTTCTGACCACTTTATTGGGTAGTTGAAATCGGTGAATGGGCGATTTCTTGTACTCAGTCGATAGAACAAATGGAGTTCTAAAGAAATAGTTACGAGTTTGGTCGACTGGAACAATGGAATTGGCCGAAAATAGGGCTCAAAGTTGGCTAAATCGCCGATGCGTAAATATCGCCGAGATCGTTAATTCACGAGAGGGTAATTCCGTAAGTTTTCCATCAAATTTCGTACTTTTGGTGTCATTAGAATCGAGAAAAGATTCTATCATTTCATAAGAATTTTTTTTTCCCAAATATTTTGCGACACTGAGACACTGTAGGATTGGGGGTTGCGACAGTCAAAGGGTTAATATATGATAGTGTAAACATGTTATCAGGCTTTTATATGCATTTGAAAGTGAAAAAAGGCTATGATTCACTTTACAGTGATTTTCGCTTTACAGTGATAGCCTGGAACCTAGCCTGCTGTATAAGTGGGATCCTCTTGTATACAGTTTCAGCAGTAGACATGCCTGGGCCTTGGAGTCCAGGAATTAGTAAAGATGTCAACTGTTAGTCCCGAAGCTCTTACCCGACCCCTGCAAGTCCAACTAGCTAAGTACCTAACTGATTTATACACTCACAACCCAACATAACTGACACAATAACATTTGCACAGAACTTACACAATTACAACACTACACAACCAACACAATCACAACCTTATACAGCTGACACAAAACCCCACTCAAGTCACAACAATACACTGACTTCACACTACTACACATACTATTGAGCCCTGTATTCAGCTGCTAGTGCACGGCGCCACATGTCTGACAGTGCACCTGATGAGCAGACCACCAGCTGCAGCAGGTGCTCACGCTGCCAGCTGCAGCAGGTGCTCACGCTGCCAGCTGCAGCAGGTGCTCACGCTGCCAGCTGCAGCAGGTGCTCACGCTGCCAGCTGCAGCAGGTGCTCACGCTGCCAGCTGCAGCAGGTGCTCACGCTGCCAGCTGCAGCAGGTGCTCACGCTGCCAGCTGCCAGCTGCCAGCTGCAGCAGGTGTCACTCCACGCTGCCAGCTGCAGCAGGTGCTCACGCTGCCAGCTGCAGCAGGTGTTCACACTGCCAGCTGCAGCAGGTGTTCACACTGCCAGCTGCAGCAGGTGTTCACACTACTAGCTGCAGCAGGTGTACACACCAAATGCTACAGGTGTACATGGTCACACTACCAGAAACCACATAGTCTGTGTCAAACATACAACCTGCCACTGTCAAAGGAAAGGGTTTTACCACTGCTAGGATGCAGTGGTAAGAGGAGAGAAATCAGCATCAAAACCAATACTTCCCTAGAATCGAGAAGAACTGCCTGATGCTAGCATGACATCATAATTCAGACTTATTGATAACAAGTATATAATGAACAATGATTTTGTTTATCATGGATCTCAATGACATTACAAAATGACAGTGATGCAACACCCTGTGTCATCAGCCAATTCCCTCAGAATCCTCTCAGAGGCTTGTTGGTGCATCCTGGTGGTCTCTCTCACAGACAGACACAGAGACAGACACACGCACACGCACACACACACACGTGCACACACCACCACCAGGATAAGCTATGACCCATACACTGTACTATAAACAATGCTAACCAATGATGAATAAGTCATTTATGCAACATTTGGGTATCTTTATGGTGGAAATATTTTACCAGTCAGTTGCTTTATCAGTCTAATACAGAGAAGAATGGTGAAAGATGAGGAGTAGTTTGAGGTAGTCTCTTAGCCTGGAGATAGTGTGTTCAGTCCATCATTTCTGATAAAAGTGCAACATGAGTGGAGAAAGGGCTTGCATACTGCAGACAGATGAGGTGAAGCAGTTGGAGGCAGCATCACCAGTGCAAAAATCCACTAGTGGAAGTAGGTCATGCCTATAGGTTAGGAAAGCATTGAAGGATTACCGGCATCAAGATCTCAACCATTTATATATGTGAGACACAGTAATATCTTGGGATCTTGATGCAGGGAATTCCTCAATGCTTTCCTAACCTATAGGCAAACCCTACATCCACTAGTAAATTTTTCCACTGGTGATGCTGCTTCCAACTGCTTCAGCTCACCTGTCTTCAGTATACAAGCCTTTTCTCCATGCATATGCTGCAGTTTTAACAAGCTTGATGAACTGAACACTTTATTTACAGACTAAGAGACTGATTACCTTAAACTCTTCCTCATCTTCCACCATTCTTCTCTGTACTGGATGTTGAAGCCACTGGCTAGTGAAACTTTTCCACAATAAATACATGTACCCAAATGTTTCTAGTGTCTCATTCATCAATTTGTCGGTTTTCTAAGCCATTTATATGATAATGCAAACCGTCTCCTCACCTGCTCTAACATGAACATCTCGGGAGTGAACAGTGCCATGGGGGTTTGTGGCCTGACAGCGGTACACTTGGGCATGAACCTCCTGTCTGTAGTCTTCTGCGCGGAAGGGAGGGAACATCAGCGTGCCGTTGGAGAGGACCTGATGAAGAAACAAAGGAAAAGAGGGTGCTTTAGTAAAGACAAATTATAGTGGTTAAGAGGAATATTTTTAGAAAAAAGTATGACATGGAAGGGAGAAAGTGTTGTGTGAATGCTTATGGACAGACCATACCTTTGAAGAGTTTCGAGTTTCTCTACTCTCTGAGCCCGACCATGGGCCAGGCTCGTCTGGTGCTTGCCTGGTCAACCAGGCTGTTGCTGCTGGAGGCCTGCTGCCCCCCATATCCATCACAGCGCCTGGTTGATCTTGCACCTGGTGAAGATACTTGTCCAGTTTCCTCTTGAAGGCTTCTACACTTGTTCCAGCTGTGTTTCAGATATCTTCTGGTAAGATGTTAAATAGTCTGGGACCCCGGATGTTTATACAGTGCTCCCTTATTGTCCCCACCACACCCCTGCTCCTCACTGGGTTTATTTTACACTTCCTCCCATATCTCTCCCTCCAGTATGTTGTTATGGAAGTGTGCAGATTTGGGACCAGGGCCTCGAGTACTTTCCAGGTACAGCGGACCCCCAAGTTTCGAACATTCTTCATTCCAGAATGCTGTTCAAGTGCTGTTACCAAACGAATTTATTCCCATAAGGAATGATGTAAATTAGATTAGTCCGTTTCAGACCCCCAAAAATACACTTTTATTAACACATCGGTCTTTCCCACCAAGGCAGGGTGACATGAAAAAAAAAAACTTTCATCATCATTCACTCTATCACTGTCTTGCCAGAGGCATGCCTACAGTACAGTTAAACTGCAACATATCAACACCCCTCCTTCAGAGTGCAGGCACTGTACTTCCCACCTCCAGGACTCAAGTCTGGCTAACCAGTTTCCCTGAATCCCTTCATAAATGTTACCTTGCTTACACTCCAACAGCACATCAAGTCCTAAAAACCATTTGTCTCCATTTGCTCCTATCTAACACGCTCACGCATGCTTGCTGGAAGTTCAAGCCTCTTGCACACAAAACTTCCTTTACCCCCTCCCTCCAACCTTTCCTAAGCCGACCCCTACCCCACCTTCCCTCCACTACAGATTTATACACTCTTGAAGTCATTCTACCTCATTCCATCCTCTCTACATGTCCAAACCATCTCAATAACCCCTCCTCAGCCCTCTGGATAATAGTTTTGGTAATCCTGCACCTCCTCCTAATCTCCAAACTATGAATTCTCTGCATTATATTCACACCACACATTGCCCTAAGATATGACATCTCCACTGCCTCCAGCCTTCTCCTTGTTGCAACATTCACCACTCATGCACCAACCATTCGAAAACTATATCCCCACCTGCTTCAACATTTCTGCATTTATCCCATCAAACACAGCTGCTTTACCACTTTTTATTCTACCCAATGCCTCGCACACCTTCCCCAAACTCACAACCGACTCTTCCTCACTCCTATAAGATGTTATACCTCCCTGCACAATGCACGAAATCCCAGCTTCCATATCTTCATCAACATTTAATAGTTCCTTAAAATATTCTCTCCATCTTCCCAATACTTCCAACTCTCCATCTAATAACTCTCCTCTCCTATTTTTACTTTTTCTTATTCATAAAAAAATTTGTTGATAGTATCTCACCCACTCTCTCATTTGCTCTCCTACATTCCTTCACCACTCTCTTTTATTTTTTTTATTAACACATAGGCCATTTCCCACCAAGGCAGGGTGGCCCGACAAAGAAAAACTTTCATCATTCACTCCATCACTGTCTTGCCAGAGGTGTGCTTACACTACAGCTACAAAACTGCAACATTAACACCCCTCCTTCAGAGTGCTAGCACTGTACAGTGGTCCCTCGGTTTTCGTGCATCTCCAAACTCGAACATTTATGTAAGTGTATTTTCGTAAGTGCTGTTGCAAGTGTATTTTTGGGGGTCTGAAATAGACTAACCTACGTGACATTATTTCTTAAGGAAGTAAATTCGTTCGGGAATAGCACTTGAGCAACATTCTGGAACGAATTTTCGGCGAAAACCGAGGGACCACTGTACTTCCCATCTCCAGGAATCTAGTCCGGCCTGCCGGTTTCCCTGAAACCCTTCATAAATATTACCTTGCCTACACTCCAACAGCACGTCAACTCCTAAAAACCATTTGTCTCCATTCGCTCCTATCTAACACGCTCACGCACGCTTGCTGGAAGTCCAAGCCCCTCGCGCACAAAACCTCCTTTACCCCCTCCCTCCAACCTTTCCTAGGCCGACCCCTACCCTGCCTTCCCTCCATTACAGATTTATACACTCTTGAAGAGATTCTATTTTGTTCCATCCTCTCTATATGTCCAAACCATCTCAATAACCCCTCCTCAGCTCTCTGGATAATAATTTTGGTAATCCCACACCTCCTCCTAATCTCCAAACTATGGATTCTCTGCATTATATTCACACCACACATTGCCCTCAGACATGACATCTCAACTGCCTCCAGCCTTCTCCTTGTTGCAACATTCACAACCCATGTCTCACACCCATACAAGAGTGTTGGTATAACTATACTCTCATACATTCCCCTCTTTGCTTTCATGGATAAAGTTCTCTGTCTCCACAAGCTCCTCAGTGCACCACTCACCTTTTTCCCCTCGTTAATTCTATGATTCACCTCATCCTTCATATACCCATCTGCTGACACATCCACTCCCAAATATCTGAACACATTCAACTCCTCCATACTTTCTCCCTCCAATCTGATATCCAATTTTCCATTATCTAATTTTTTTGTTCTCATCACCTTACTCTTTCCTATATTCACTTTTAATTTCCTTCTTTTACATACCCTACCAAACTCATCCACCAACCTCTGCAACTTCTCTTCAGAATCCCCCAAAACACAGTGTCATCAGCAAAGAGCAACTGTGACAACTCCCACTTTGTGTTAGATTCTTTATCTTTTAACCCCTCACCTCTTGCCAACACCCGAGCATTCACTTCTCTTACAACTCCATCTATAAATATATTGAACAACCACGGTGACATCACACATCCCTGTCTAAGGCCTACTTTTTACTGGGAAATAATCTCCCTCTCGCCTACATACTCTAACCTGAGCCTCACTATCCTCGTAAAAACTTTTCACCGCTTTCAATAACCTACCTCTTAACCTCTTTTTCTCTCCATATACAGTAGGGCCCCACTTATATGGCAGGTTAGGTTCCAGGCTATTGCCGGAAAGCGAACATCGGCGGAAAGCAGAACGCCATTTTTTTCTACTTATAAATGCATATACTACAGTGGACCCTCTGTTTTCGTTCACCTCCAAATTCGAACAATTATGTAAGTGTATTTTCGTAAGTGCATTTGTAAGTGTATTTTTGGGGTCTGAAACGACTAATCTAATTTACATTTGTCCTTATGGGAACAAATTCGTTCGGTAACGGCACTCAAACAGCATTCTGGAAAGAATTTTCAACGAAAACCGAGGGTCCACTGTAAATGCCAGACAACAAGTTTACACTAACTTATAGTAATAGAACTAGGCATTAAAAACACAATAAAAAGTAAAATACATACACAGTACATTCATTACTTACATTAAAATATTTGTAGTCTTAACCCTTTGGGGGTCCAAGGGGTCTCTCTGAAACTCGTTCTCAGGGTCCACGAATTTAAAAAAAAATTATTACTTTTTCTTATGAAATGATAAGAGAACCTTTTTCCGATCATAACGCCACAAAAATTATGAAATTTGATCGAAAACTAACGGAATTATGCTTTCGCGAAGTTAGCGGTATCCATGACATTTACGCATCGGCCATTTCGCCCACTTTGAGCCCTATTTTCACCAAATTCCAATGTTTCAGTCTACTAAAATTATAGTTATTTTGCTAGAACTCCATTTCTTCTATCGATTGAGTACAAGAAACTGCCTATTTACCAATTTCAACTACCCAAAATATTGGTCAGAAAATGCCAATTTGGCCAGTTTCACACAAATTTCAAACGATGCCAATTTCAAAATAGGGTCCATAATAAACAAGGCAGACATTCCTGGCACTAAAATAACATCTTCTCTGTTCATTAGTCACGTCTCCAGGCCCCTCTTACATTACTTTTGCTTTCCATTTTGAATTTTATTCTCACAAAAAATAGAAGATTTACTGTTATGTATACAACTGCATCATTAAAAAAATGGTATAAATAATATCAGCGCACTTGTGCAAGAATATTAGACTCTCCAGTTGATGTGTATTGGACGCATGGTGTGATTTGTTTACTCTTGAACATCGGCCAAAATTGAACATTTTCGCTAATTTGCACTCAGTTTCAAGGTACTTGGCATCGTGAAACCAGTCAAAATTATCTCTATTTCTGTAATATATCATCTATTATATAAAATGAGACTAAGAAAACGTGAATACAAGCATAAATACTATACAAAAATAGACTGCAAAGTCGCTGTTTTAAACAAAAAACACGGTCAGTTTTTTTTTCTCATTATGCACTGTGGTGTGCAGGAATTTTTTTATACTGCGCACACTGACCGCACAGACCCATTCTATCACATCTAGGCCTAACAGCCTGTTTCTGCTTGATTTGAGGGCGCTAGAATTTAGGCGTACTAGTACGTCAATAACCCCAGGGCGTAAAACGTACTAGTACGACCAAAGCAAAACCCCGAAAGGGTTAATGTAGGGCGAGAGGTGAGTAGTACTTATTTGTAGGAAGTCAGGTGTAGGTAGCCCTGGCTCTGTCCCAAACTTAATTAATCCTTTCGGGGTTATGGTCGTACAAGTACGTCTTACGCGCAGGGGTTATTGACGTACTAGTACGCATAAATTCTAGCGCCTTCAAATTAGCGAAATGGCTGGTAGGCCTAGTGGTGAGAGAATGGGTCTGCGTGTTCAGTGTGCGCAGTAGGAAAAATCGGGGACCCAGTGGTGCATTGTGGGAACGCCATGTTAGTACACTCTGATCACCATACCTGGCAGTAAGAAACTCCCCTCCTCGGCAAATTGGAACACTTTTGTTCCCCAGTGACAGTTCTAACACCGAGGGGTGTCATGGTGATGAGTTTCAAGGGTTTTTACGAGGTTGTGACCGAAACAAGACCATAATACAGCATCCCCTTGGTTTTCTTTCCCCGTTTTCCCGATTTTTGGTTTCCCCACTTTTTTGGGAAAATTTTTCTTGCGCCGATTGTTTTAGTTTTCGCCGACCCATGGGACCCGTCCACAGGCCGCGCACAAAAAAGGCCGGACCCCCCCCCACGCACCTCCCATCATTGTCACCAGTCTACATTGTTTACCCTTTTGTGAACATCACCCCAGGAGTTTATACAAAAAATTTATTTCAATTTATTGTTTTTGGGGCCCTTTATTATTTGTGTGACTACTAAATGCACCATGGGCCCAAAAAAAGCTCCTAGTGCCACTTCTTTGGTAAAGAAAGTGAGGGAAAACTGTAGAAATGGGAAAAAAATAAAAGAAAAAATATAGGAAAAGGGGAAAAACATGGAGTTTTAAAAGGTTTGCAGGCATG
>WNWK01008569.1:0-83510 GCA_009830355.1 Cherax destructor
ATTATTATTATTATTATTATTATTATTATTGTTATTATTAGTACTATATGGATTAAAGTGAACTCAACATATATACGCTGAGATAAATACCGCCTCTCTCTGTATATATCATCTATGGTAATTTAGGCCTTAACAGACCCAGGTCCAAATATACAGATAATCATTCTCCTGTTTGTTTTCTCATGAAATATGGTTATACCTCACCATGAGTTTTAAAGCGGTGGACCGGTAAGCCAGCGGAAGGCCTCGATCAAATGACCAGAAGCTCCAACGATGGGTCATCATCTAAGACCCCTGTCCTGTTCCTGACAAACCTTACCTAACCTAACCATGTGGGTTAGCACTTCTAATTCTAAATAGGAATAAAGTTATCAAACTTTGACTAGAACAAGGAACAAATAAGGCGCTCTAAATGCACTGCTTTATTTAATGCTTTACAATATTGTATTATATGTAAACTACATTTTGTAGACTGTAGAAAGAAATAAAGTTTTTGTTTTGTTGTAGAGATGAATATCTAATTAGTGGGTAATGTTGCAACACTTAACACTTAAATTGTATTGTCCACGGTACTCAGTTATTGCCCACGGTACTCAGTTATTGCCCACGGTACTCAGTTATTGCCCACGGTACTCAGTTATTGCCCACGGTACTCAGTTATTGCCCACTGTACTCAGTTATTGGCCACGGTACTCGTTATTGCCCACGGTACTCAGTTATTGCCCACGGTACTCAGTTATTGCCCACGGTACTCAGTTATTGCCCACGGTACTCAGTTATTGCCCACTGTACTCAGTTATTGTCCACGGTACTCAGTTAATGCCCACGGTACTCAGTTATTGTCCACGGTACTCAGTTATTGCCCACGGTACTCAGTTATTGCCCACGGTACTCAGTTATTGCCCACGGTACTCAGTTATTGCCCACGGTACTCAGTTATTGCCCACGGTACTCAGTTATTGCCCACGGTACTCAGTTATTGCCCACGGTACTCAGTTATTGCCCACGGTACTCAGTTATTGCCCACTGTACTCAGTTATTGTCCACGGTACTCAGTTATTGCCCATGTTACTCAGTTATTGCCCACGGTACTCAGTTATTGCCCACGGTACTCAGTTATTGCCCACGGTACTCAGTTATTGCCCACTGTACTCAGTTATTGTCCACGGTACTCAGTTAATGCCCACGGTACTCAGTTATTGTCCACGGTACTCAGTTATTGCTCACGGTACTCAGTTATTGCCCACTGTACTCAGTTATTGTCCACGGTACTCAGTTAATGCCCACGGTACTCAGTTATTGCCCACGGTACTCAGTTATTGCACACGGTATTCAATTATTGCCCACGGTACTCAGTTATTGCCCACGGTACTCAGTTATTGCCCACGGTACTCAGTTATTGCCCACTGTACTCAGTTATTGTCCACGGTACTCAGTTAATGCCCACTGTACTCAGTTATTGCCCACGGTACTCAGTTATTGCCCACGGTACTCAGTTATTGCTCACGGTACTCAGTTATTGCCCACTGTACTCAGTTATTGTCCACGGTACTCAGTTAATGCCCACGGTACTCAGTTATTGTCCACGGTACTCAGTTATTGCTCACGGTACTCAGTTATTGCCCATGGTGCTCA
Source organism: Cherax destructor (assembly GCA_009830355.1). NCBI lineage: Eukaryota > Metazoa > Arthropoda > Malacostraca > Decapoda > Parastacidae > Cherax > Cherax destructor. The sequence goes on from WNWK01008569.1 coordinate 1,636, forward strand.
GTTATTGCCCATGGTGCTCAGTTATTTCCCACGGTACTCAGTTATTTATTCATTAATTATTAATTGTTCCAGCCAAGGTACTGAGTTATTTGTTAATTATTCCAGCCACGGAATTGTGGGTAATTTATTAATTATTCCAGCCAGGATTATGTTGGCTACTTGTTAATTGTTCCATCAAGGGTATTGCGAGTTATCTGTTAATTGTTCCATCAAGGGTATTGCGAGTTATCTGTTAATTGTTCCAGCCAGAGCAATGTGGGTTATTTGTTAACTATTCCAGCCAGGGTATTTTTGTTATTTGTTAAATTGTTCCAGCCAGTGTATTGACAGTTTTTTGTTAATTGTTCCAGCCACAGAATTATAAGTAATTCAAGTCAAACTATTGTTAAAAATAAGAGGTATAACAAAAGATCAGTTTTTAAAAGATGGTTTGCTACAAGAGGCTTAATTAATACAGGAAAAATGACAAATATCGAGAAAATGCTGAAAAATCCGCCCAACGGAGGGTTAGCAGTCAGGGCGGTCCAGTGCTAACAGTGGGAGGGTTAGCAGTCATGGCGGTCCAGTGCTAACAGTGGGAGGGTTAGCAGTCACGGCGGTCCAGTGCTAACAGTGGGAGGGTTAGCAGTCATGGCGGTCCAGTGCTAACAGTGGGAGGGTTAGCAGTCATGGCGGTCCAGTGCTAACAGTGGGAGGGTTAGCAGTCATGGCGGTCCAGTGCTAACAGTGGAAGGGTTAACAGTCATGGCGGTCCAGTGCTAACAGTGGGAGGGTTAGCAGTCATGGCGGTCCAGTGCTAACAGTGGGAGGGTTAGCAGTCATGGCGGTCCAGTGCTAACAGGGGAGGGTTAGCAGTCATGGCGGTCCACTGCTAACAGTGGGGGGTTAGCAGTCATGGCGGTCCAGTGCTAACAGTGGGAGGGTTAACAGTCATGGCGGTCCAGTGATAACAGTGGGAGGGTTAGCAGTCATGGCGGTCCAGTGCTAACAGTGGGATGGTTAGCAGTCATGGCGGTCCAGTGCTAACAGTGGGAGGTTAGCAGTCATGGCGGTCCAGTGCTAACAGTGGGAGGGTTAGCAGTCATGGCGGTCCAGTGCTAACAGTGGGAGGGTTAGCAGTCATGGCGGTCCAGTGCTAACAGTGGGAGGTTAGCAGTCATGGCGGTCCAGTGCTAACAGTGGGAGGGTTAGCAGTCATTGCGGTCCAGTGCTAACAGTGGGAGGGTTAGCAGTCATGGGGTCCAGTGCTAACAGTGGAGGGTTAGCAGTCATGGCGGTCCAGTGCTAACAGTGGGAGGGTCAGCAGTTATGGCGGTCCAGTGCTAACAGTGGGAGGGTCAGCAGTTATAGCGGTCAAGTGCTAACAGTGGGAGGGTTAGCAGTCATAGCGGTCCAGTGCTAACAGTGGGAGGGTTAGCAGTCATGGCGGTCCAGTGCTAAAGTGGGAGAGTTAGCAGTCATGGCGGTCCAGTGCTAACAGTGGAGGGTTAGCAGTCATGGCGGTCCAGTGCTAACAGTGGAGGGTTAGCAGTCATGGCGGTCCAGTGCTAACAGTGGGAGAGTTAGCAGTCATGGCGGTCCAGTGCTAACAGTGGGAGGGTTAGCAGTCATGGCGGTCCAGTGCTAACAGTTGGAGGGTTAGCAGTCATAGCGGTCCAGTGCTAACAGTGGGAGAGTTAGCAGTCATGGTGGTCCAGTGCTAACAGTGGGAAGGTTAGCAGTCATGCGGTCCAGTGCTAACAGTGGAGGGTTAGCAGTCATGGCGGTCCAGTGCTAACAGTGGGAGGGTTAGCAGTCATAACGGTCCAGTGCTAACAGTGGGAGGGTTAGCAGTCATGGCGGTCCAGTGCTAACAGTGGGAGGGTTAGCAGTCATGGCGGTCCAGTGCTAACAGTGGGAGGGTTAGCAGTCATGGCGGTCCAGTGCTAACAGTGGGAGGGTTAGCAGTCATGGCGGTCCAGTGCTAACAGTGGGAGGGTTACCAGTCATGGCGATCCAGTGCTAACAGTGGGAGGGTTAGCAGTCATGGTGGTCCAGTGCTAAAAGTGGGAGGGTTAGCAGTCATGGCGGTCCAGTGCTAACAATGGGAGGGTTAGCAGTCATTGCTGTCCAGTGCTAACAGTGGGAGGGTTAGCAGTCATGGCGGTCCAGTGCTAACAGTGGGAGGGTTAGCATTCATGGTGGTCCAGTGTTAACAGTGGGAGGGTTAGCAGTCATGGCGGTCCAGTGCTAACAGTGGGAGGGTTAGCATTCATGGCGGTCCAGTGCTAACAGTGGGAGGGGTAGCAATCATGGCGGTCCAGTGCTAACAGTGGTAGGGTTAGCACTCATGGCGGTCCAGTGCTAACAGTGGGAGGGTTAGCAGTCATGGCGGTCCAATGTTAACAGTGGGAGGGTTAGCAGTCATGGTGGTCCAGTGCTAAAAGTGGGAGGGTTAGCAGTCATGGCGGTCCAGTGCTAACAATGGGAGGGTTAGCATCATTGCTGTCCAGTGCTAACAGTGGGAGGGTTAGCAGTCATGGAGTCCAGTGCTAACAGTGGGAGGGTTAGCAATCATGGCAGTCCAGTGCTAACAGTGGGAGGGTTAGCAGTCATGGCGGTCCAGTGCTAACAGTGAGAGGGTTAGCACTATGGCAATCCATTGCTAACGGTGGATAGAGTTCTGACCTGCTAGTTTTACCAATGGCTTGATTAAGAACCGGCTTGTTTTACTACCAGCTTGTTTTAGTTAGTTTAATATCTTTATTATGCACCCCATACCCATCCTGTGGGCGGTAGTCAAAAGATTACAGAGGTACATAATGGGTCCAGGGACTGGCCCCAAAGTTTTGATAGCTGAACAAGTTAGGAGTCAAGCACATTAAGAAATTAGGGAAAGTACAAAGGTTTGGAACAAGACTAGTCCCAGAACTAAGGGGTATGCCCTATGAGAGAGGTAAATGGAAATCAACCTGACGACACTGGAGGACAGGTTGGATAGGGACATGATAACTACATATAAAATACTTAGAAGAATTGGCAAGGTGGATAGTGACAGAATATTTCACAAATGTGACACAACAGCAGGGGGTCACAACTAGAAGTTGAAAACTCAGATGAGTCACAGGGATGTTAGGAAGAATTTCTTCAGTCAAAGAGTTGTCAGGAAGTGTAACAATCTGGAAAGTGATGTAGTGGAGGCAGGATCTATACATAGTTATAAGAAGAGATGTGATAAAACTCAAGGAGCAGGGAGAGAGTGAACCTAATAGATACCCTTGCAACCTCAAATAGGTGAGTACACACACACACACACACACACACACACAATCCATTCATAGCTTTAAGATGAGGTATGATAAAGCTCATAGCGCAGGGAGAGTGACCCAGTAGAGGACAGTGAAGAGGCGGGGCCAAGAGCTATGAATCGACCCCTGCAACCACAACTAGGTGAGTACACACACACTCACTTACGTGTATAGTGTGCAAAGTCCTGGAGAAAATCATCAGGAAAAGAATGGTGGAGCACCTCGAGCTGAACAGGATAATAAACACCAGACAGCACGGATTCTGGGAAGGCAAATCCTGTGTAACAAACCTCCTACCTCCTAGAGTTCTATGATAAAGTAACAGAGGTAAGACAAGAGAGAGAAGGGTGGGTTGATTGCATTTTTCTGGACTGCAGGAAGGCCTTCGACACAGTTCCTCACATGAGATTAGTAAAGAAGTTGGAAGAACAAGCATGTATAACAGGAAGGGCACTGGAATGGACCAGGGAATACCTCACAGGGAGGCAACAACGGGTCATGGTGCGTGATGAGGTATCACAGTGGGCGCCTGTGACGAGCGGTGTACCGCAGGGGTCAGTCCTAGGACCAGTGTTATTCTTGGTATATGTAAATGACATGACGGACGGGATAGACTCAGAAGTGTCTCTGTTCGCAGATGATGTGAAATTAATGAGGAGAATCACATCGGAAGAGGACCAAGCAGGACTTCAAACAGACCTGGACAAGCTTGACATCTGGTCTAGCAACTGGCTTCTCGAATTCAATCTCACCAAATGCAAAGTCATGAAGATCGGAGAAGGGCAAAGAAGACCGCTGACAGAGTACAGGCTAGGCGGACAAAGGCTACAAACCTCGGCAAAGGAGAAAGACCTTGGGGTGAGTATAACGCCAAACGTCTCCGGAGGCACACATCAACCAGATAACTGGGGCAGCATATGGGCGACTGACAAACCTAAGATTAGCGTTCCGTTACCTTAACAAGGAATTGTTCAAGACACTGTACACCGTGTACGTCAGGCCCATACTAGAATATGCAGCACCAGTCTGGAACCCACACCTGGTCAAGCACGTAAAGAAACTAGAGAAAGTGCAAAGGTTTGCGACAAGGTTAGTTCCACAACTCAGGGGTCTGTCCTATGAAGAAAGGTTGAGGAAATAGGACTAACAACACTGGAGGAAAGAAGGGTCAGAGGAGACATGATAACGACATACAAAATACTTCGGGAATCGACAAGGTAGACAGTGACAGGATGTTCCAGAGAGGAACACAGAAACAAGGGACACAACTGGAAGCTGAAGACTCAGATGAGTCAAAGGGATGTTAGGAAGCATTTCTTCAGCCACAGAGTAGTCAGGAAGTGGAATATTCTAGAGAAAGATATAGTGGAGGCAGGAACCATACATAGTTTTAAGACAAGGTGTGATAAAGCTCATGGAGCAGGGAGAGCAGAGACCCAGTAGCGGACAGCGAAGAGGCGGGGCCAGGAGCTGAGTCTCGACCCCTGCAACCACAATTAGGTGAGTACAATTAGGTGAGTACTCACACAGGGGTCAGTCCTAGGACTGGTGCAATTTCTGGTATTTGTGAATGACATGACGGAAGGAATAGACTCAGAAGTGTCTGTTAGCAGACGATGTGAAGATAATGAGAAGAATTCAGTCTGAGATGGATATGGCAGGACTACAGAGGGATTTGGATAGGCTGCAGGCCTGGTCTAGCAACTGGCTCCTGGAGTTCAACCCCACTAAGTATAAAGTCATGAAGATCGAGGAAGGGGAAAGAAGACCGCAGAGAGAGTACGGTCTAAGGGACCAAAGACTACAAACATCAGTCAAGGAAAAGGATCTTGGAATGTGTATAATATCGAGCACATTTCCTGAGGTGCATTTCAACCAAATAATTGCTGCAGTATATGGGCTCCTAGCGAAACTAAGAATAGCATTCCGACATATCAGAAAGGAGTCGTTCAGGACCCTGTACACCGTGTACGTCAAGCCAATATTGGAGTATGCAGCACCAGTTTGGAACCCACACCTAGCCTTCTTTCAGTCCAAGAAAATGCCATCTACCCACCCCTCTCTCTCGTGTCTTACTTCTGTTAACTTGTCATAAAACTCCAGTAGTTTGTGACACAGAATTTGCCTTAAATGAATCCGTGCTGGTTTTCGTTTATAATCTTGTTCCGTTCCAAGTTAGTTAGTTAGTTACCATTTTGTCCTAGGCACATGTCGATTAGACACTAGGCCTGTTGTATGTGTGTGTGTGTGTGTGTAGGAAACACTTCGAAATGTTTCCGCCCCGCCGGGAATTGAACCCGGGCCCTCCGTGCGTGAAGCGAGAGCTTTAGCCACCAGGCCACCGGGGGCAAGTGTGTGTACTCACCTAGTTGTACTCACCTAGTTGTGGTTGCATGGGTCGAGTCATAGCTCCTGGCTCCGCCTCTTCACTGGCCGCTACTGGGTCACTCTCCCTGCGTCATGAGCTTTATCATACCTCTGCTTAAAGCTATGTATTGAGCCTGCCTCGACTACATCGCTTCCTAAACTATTCCACTTCCCGACCACTCTGTGACTGAAGAAATACTTCCTAACATCTCTGTAATTCATCTGAGTCTTCAGCTTCCAACTGTGTCCCCTTGTTGCTGTGTCACATCTCTGGAACATTCTGTCTCTGTCCACTTTGTCAATTCCTCTCAGTATCTTATATGTTGTTATCATATCATCCCTATCTCTCCTGTCCTCCAGTGTCGTCAGGTCAATTTCCCTTAACCTCTCCTCATAGGACATACCCCTTAGCTCCGGGACTAGTCTTGTTGCAAACCTTTGCACTTTCTCGAGCTTCTTCACGTGCTTGGTAGGTGTGGGTTCCGAACTGGTGCTGCATACTCCAGTATGGGCCTAACGTACACAGTATACAGGGTCCTGAACGATTCTTAATTAAGATGTCGGAATGCTGTTCTTAGGTTTGCTAGGCGCCCATATGCTGCAGCAGTTATTTGGTTGATGTGCGCCTCAGGAGATGTTCCTGATGTTATACTCACCCCAAGATCTTTTTCCTTGACTGAAGTTTGTAGTCTCTGGCCCCCTAGACTGTACTCCGTCTGCGGTCTTCTTTGCCCTTCCCCAATCTTCATGACTTTGCACTTGGTGGGGTTGAACTCCAGGAGCCAGTTGTTGGACCAGGCTTGCAGCCTGTCCAGATCCCTTTGTAGTTCTGCCTGGTCCTCGTCCGAATGAATTCTTCTCATCACTTCACATCATCTGCAAACAGGGACACTTCGGAGTCTATTCCTTCCGTCATGTCTTTCACAAATACCAGAAACAGCACTGGTCCCAGGACTGACCCCTGTGGAACCCCGCTCGTCACCGGCGCCCTCTCTGACACCTCGCCACGTACCATGACTCGCTGCTGTCTTCCTGATAGGTATTCCCTGATCCATTGTAGTGCCTTCCCTGTTACCCCTGCCTGGTCCTCCATCTTCTGCACTAATCTCTTGTGTGGAACTGTGTCAAACGCCTTTTTACAATCCAAGAATATGCAATCTACCCACCCCTCTCTCTCTTGTCTTATTGCTGTCACCCTGTCGTAGATCTCCAGTAGGTTTGTGACACAGGATTTCCCGTCCCTGAAACCGTGTTGGCCATCGTTGATAAGCTCATTCCTTTCTAGGTGTGTTTTTGTGTGTGTGTGTGTGTGTGTGTGTACTCACCTAATTGTGGTTGCAGGTGTACTCACCTAGTTGTAGTTGCAGGGGTCGAGTCATAGTGTCATAGTGTGTGTGTGTGTGTGTGTGTGTGTGTGTGTGTGTGTGTGTGTGTGTGTGTGTGTGTGTGCGTCCGTGCATGCGTGCGCGAGCGAGGACCCACTAAGTGATGAGGGCGCTGAGGTTGGTCATGCAGTTTCGTGGTATTTTCCACACTGAAGGTTGCGTGTGGAGGGAGGTAAACACTCTTGCCTCCCACTTGCTTCCTTGTTTGTTTGATTGTTTATATGTCTGCTTGTTCACACTAATTTCCTGAAGAGTTCTCTTACTCGGTAACTTTTTTCTCAAATACTTGCTCACTAACTCACTCGCTAGTATTTACTCATTCCCTCAGTTACTCTTATACTTTCCCTCAAATCCCTCTCCTCACATACCTCTCCCTCTCTCGTACACACACACACACACACACACACACACACACACACACACAGAGGGGACACAGAAACAAGGGGTCACAATTGGAAGTTGAAGACTCCTATGAGTCAAAGGGATGTTAGGAAGTATTTCTTCAGTCATAGAGTTGTCAGGAAGTGGAATAGCTTAGAAAGCGACATAGTGGAGGCTGGAACCATACATAGTTTAAGACTAGGTTTGATAAAGCTCATGGAGCAGGGAGAGAGGACCTAGTAGCAATCAGTGAAGAGGCGGGGCCAGGGCTATGAATCGACCCTGCAACCACAAATAGGTGATACACACACACACACACACACACACACACGTTCCATACATAGCTTTAAGAAGAGGTATGATAAAGCTCATGGCGCAGGAAGAGTGACCCAGTAGCGGCCAGTGAAGAGGCGGGGCCAGGAGCTGAGACTCGACCCCTGCAACCACAACTAGGTGAGTACACACACAAAAAAAAATGGAAACTAACTAACACGTTCAATTCCCGGCGGGGCGGAAACATTTCGAAGTGTTTCCTTACACACACACACACACACACACACACACACACACACACATACAACAGGCCTAGTGTCTAATCGACATGTGCCTAGGACAAAATGGTAACTAACACACACACACACACACACACACACACACACACATACAACAGGCCTAGTGTCTAATTGACATGTGCCTAGGACAAAATGGTAACTAACACACACACCACACCTGGTCAAGCACGTCAAGAAATTAGAGAAAGTGAAAAGGTTTGCAACAAGACTAGTTCCAGAGCTAAGGGAAATGTCTTACGAAGAAAGGTTAAGGGAAATCGGCCTCACGACACTGGAGGACATTAGGGTTAGGGGAGACATAATAACGACATATAACATACTGCGAGGAATTGACAAGGTGGACAAAGACAGGATGTTCCAGAGATGGGACACAACAAGAAGGGGTCACAATAGGAAGTTGAAGACTCCAATGAGTCAAAGGGATGTTAGGAAGTATTTCTTCAGTCATAGAGTTGTCAGGAAGTGGAATAGCCTAGAAGGTGACGTAGTGGAGGCTTTATCAAACGAGGTTTGATCAAGCTCATGGAGCAGGGAGAGAGAGGACCTAGTAGCGATCAGTGAAGAGGCGGGGCCAGGAGCTATGAATCTACCCATACAACCACAAATATGTGAGTACACAAACACACAATTGACGAGGTGTCAGTATGCGCCTGTGACGAGAGGGGTTCCGCAAGGGTCAGTCTAGGACCTGTGCTTTTTTTGGTATATGTGAATGACATGACGGAAGGGATAGACTCAAAAGTGTCCCTGTTTACAGATGATGTGAATTTAATGGGGATAATTAAATCGGATGAGAATCAGGCAGGACTACAAAGAGACCTGGACATTCTGGAAGACTGGTCCAGTAACTGGCTCCTCGAATTTAACCCCTCCAAATGCAAAGTCATGAAGATTGGGGAAGGGTAAAGATGACCGCAGACAGAGTATAGGCTAGGTGGCCAAAGACTGCAAACCTCACTCAAAGAAAATGATCCTGAGGTCAGTATAATACCGAGCACATCTTCTGAGGTGCACATCAACCAGATAACCGTTGCAGCATATGGGCGCTTAGCAAACCTGAGAATAACATTCCCATACCTTAGTAAGGAATCGTTCAAGACTCTGTACACCGTGTACGTCAGACCCATACTGGAGTATGCAGCACCAGTTTGGAACCCACACCTGGTCAAGCCGTCAAGAAATTTGAGAAAGTGCAAAGGTTTGCAACAAAACTAGTTCCAGAGCCAAAACTAGTTCCAGAGAAAGGGTAAGGAAAATTGTAGAGATTTAAGTCATCTTTCACTCTATGTTGAACTATTTCATGTCACGTTTCCCTCTATGAAGAGCTTTCTCAACTTGAATTTCCCTCTGTTTAGAGCTTTTTTTCCAAATATTTTTTGCTGTGTGCAAAGCTTCTTCAAGACAAGATTCACTCTGTATTGAGCTTTATCAAGTCACATTTCATTTGTGTAGAGCTTTATCATGCTTCGTCATGTCTCAACCTATGTAGAGCTCTAACGAGAGCGGAATTTGTTCCAACGCTTCGCTATGTCTTCGATATAATAAATACAAAGAACAAGTTAACACCAAGAAATATTAATGAGTTATCTCTTGAGCCTTCAACACCGATGTCACGTAGCTCGATTGGTAGCGCACTCAGCTCACACACTGAGGCCTGTGGTTCGATCCCCCGGTAAGGGTGGAAACATCTGGGCTTATTTCCTTAAAACACCTGATGTCCCTCTTCACCTAGGAGTAAAATGAGTACCTGGGTGTTAGCCGACTGGTATGGGTAGCATCCTGGAGGCAAAATTAAGGTAATTTGAGGGAAATTCTCTGCATAACAAGGGGGTTTCTATAGAGTATTTCACTGACGTCAGCTATGGTCTGTATAAGTTGAATCATGTATAGTAGAAAGGTTATTATAACATGGCATTCAGGTCACTGCTGGGATATTCACCCATTACTCATCACCGTTTTCTATTTATGGGGTTCGAGGCACCGCCTCTTGTGTTTGACACAACATCTACTGAACACTAAACCTTCTGGGCCCTGTCGTGCCTACTCCTGAAGCTGTGAACAGTGTCCCTTCCACTACCTCGCCCAGGTTATTCCACCACCTCCCCTGGGTTATTCCATCACCTCCCCTGGGTTATTCCACCACCTCCCCCGGGTTATTCCACTACCTTCGTCGGGTTATTCCACTACCTCCCTCGGGTTATTCCACTATCTCCCTCGGGTTATTCCACCACCTCCCCTTGTTATTCCACCACCTCCCCCTGGTTATTCCACTACCTTCGTCGGGTTATTCCACTACCTCCCTCGGGTTATTCCACTACCTCCCTCGGGTTATTCCACCACCTCCCCTTGTTATTCCACCACCTCCCCCTGGTTATTCCACTACCTCCCTCGGGTTATTCCACTACCTCCCTTGGGTTATTCCACTACCTCCTTCGGGTTATTCCACTACCTCCCTCGGGTTATTCCACTACCTCCCTCGGGTTATTCCACTACCTCCTTCGGGTTATTCCACTACCTCCCTGGGTTATTCCACCACCTCCCCGGGTAATTCCACTACCTCCCACTGGTTATTCCACCACCTCCCCCGGGTAATTCCACTACCTCCCGGGTTATTCCACCACCTCCCGGGTAATTCCACTACCTCCCGGGTTATTCCACCACCTTCCCCGGGTTATTCCACCACCTCCCCCGGGTAATTCCACTACCTCCCCGGGTTATTCCACCACCTCCCCCGGGTAATTCCACCACCTCCCCAGGTTATTCCACCACCTCCCCCGGGTAATTCCACTACCTCCCCCGGGTTATTCCACCACCTCCCCGGGTAATTCCACCACCTCCCGGGTTATTCCACCACCTCCCGGGTTATTCCACCACCTCCCCGGGTAATTCCACTACCTCCTTCGGGTTATTCCACCACCTTCCCAGGGTTATTCCACCACCTCCCCCGGGTAATTCCACCACCTACCCCAGGTTATTCCACCACCTTCCCTGGGTTATTCCACCACCTCCCCCGGGTAATTCCACTACCTCCCTGGGTTATTCCACCACCTCCCCCGGGTTATTCCACCACCTCCCGGGTTATTCCACCACCTCCCCCTGGTTATTCCAATACCTCCCTCGGGTTATTCCACTACCTACTTCGGGTTATTTTACTACCTCCCCCTGGGTTATTCCACCACCTCCCCGTGTTATTCCACCACCTCCCCCGGGTAATTCCACTACCTCCCACTGGTTATTCCACCACCTCCCCCGGGTAATTCCACTACCTCCTTCGGGTTATTCCACCACCTCCCCCGGGTAATTCCACCACCTTCCCCGGGTTATTCCACCACCTCCCCCGGGTAATTCCACTACCTCCCCGGGTTATTCCACCACCTCCCCCGGGTTATTCCACCACCTCCCCCGGATAATTACACTACCTTCTTCCTGTTATTCCACCACCTCCCCTGGGTTATTCCACCACCTCCCCTGGGTTATTCCACCACCTCCCCCGGGTTATTCCACCACCTCCCCCGGGTTATTCCACCACCTCCCCGGGTTATTCCACCACCTCCCCCGGGTTATTCCACTTCCTCCCCCGGGTAATTCCACCACCTCCCCCGGGTTATTCCACTTCCTCCCTCGGGTTATTCCACTACCTCCACTGGGTTATTCCACTTCCTCCCTCGGGTTATTCCACTACCTCCCTCGGGTTACTCCACCACCTCCCCCGGGTTATTCCACTACCTCCCCCGGGTTATTCCACTACCTCCCTCGGTTTACATAAGAACATAAGAACATAAGAAAGGAGGAACACTGCAGCAGGCCTGTTGGCCCATACTAGGCAAGTCCTTCACATTCCATCCCACTAACAGAATATTTGTTCAACCTAATTTTCAATGCTACCCAAGAAATAAGCTTTGATAATTTTATTTACTTATGTGCAATTCCCACTCAAATCCAACCCCTCTCACTCATGAATTTATCCAACCTAAATTTAAAACTACCTAAGGTCCTTGCTTCAATAACCCTACTAGGCAGACTGTTCCACTCATCAACTACCCTATTTCTAAACCAATACTTTCCTATATCCTTTCTAAATCTAAACTTATCTAACTTGAATCCATTATTGCGGGTTCTCTCTTGGAGAGATACCCTCAAGACCTTATTTATATCCCCTTTGTTAATACCCATTTTCCACTTGTATACCTCGATCATGTCTCCTCATTCTACGTCTTACAAGTGAATGAAATTTTTAAGGGTCTTCAATCTTTCTTCGTAAGGAAGATTTCTAATGCTATGTATTAATTTAGTCATTCTATGCTGAATGTTTTCTAACGAATTCATGTCCATTCTATAATATGGAACAGAAATGCTATAATCTAGGTGAGGCCTTACTAATGATTATAAAGCTGTAATATAACCTCTGGACTTCTGTTGCTAACACTTCTTGATATAAATCCCAGTAATCTATTTGCCTTATTACGTACGCTTAGGCATTGCTGTCTTGGTTTAAGGTTGCTGCTTACCATCACCCCCAAGTCCTTCTCGCAATTTGTATAGCTAAGTTCTACGTTATTTAACTTATAAGTGCTTGGGTTATGGACACTCCCGAGCTTCAGAACCTTGCATTTATCTACATTGAACTGCATCTGCCACTTTTCTGACCAGGAATTAAGTTTGTCTAAATCTTCCTGAAGTTCTATGACATCTATGTTTGAATCAATTATCCTACCTATCTTCGTGTCGTCGGCGAATTTGCTCATATCACTAGTAATTCCCTCGTCTCGTCAAGGTCATTGATATATATTATAAATAACAACGGGCCTAAGACTGATCCCTCTGAAACACCACTTGTTACAAGTCCCCATTCGGATTTAACCCCATTTATTCACACTCTCTGCTTCCTATTGGTGAGTTATGACTCGATCCATGACAGCAATTTTTCCCCAATGCCATGAGCTGCCACTTTCATTAACAGTCTCTGGTGCGGTACTCTATCAAAGCCTTACTAAAGTCTAAATAAACCATATGAATTCTTTATCGTGATCAACAGCCTCAAAAGCTTTACTGAAGAAGGTTAATAAATTAGATAGATAGGCAGGAACGGCCCCTCGTGAATCCATGCTGAGTATCATTAATCAAATTATTATTATCTAGATGGTTTCTAATAATATCAGCTATAATTGACTCTAGTAATTTGCCTACAATTGAGGTCAGGCTTATTGGGCGGTAGTTTGACGGTAGCGACTTGTCCCCTGCTTTAAAAATAGGAATTACATTAGCCATCTTCCACATATCAGACACTACACCTGTTTGAAGAGATAAATTAAAAATGTTAGATAATGGTTCACAGAGTTCCATTTTGCATTCCTTAAGAACCCTTGCAAAAGCTCATCAGGACCCGGCGATTTATTTTGTTTCAGTCGGTCTAGTTGTTTCATAACTATTTCGCTAGTAACTGTGATATTACATAATTTATCTTCTTCTAGGCATCTGCAAAAATTAATTACTGGGATATTATTAATGTCTTCCTGTGTGAAAACCGAGAGAAAATAATTATTAAAAATAGAGCACATATCATTCCCTTGTCAGTAAGATGCCCAGAGTTATTTTTAAGGGGACCTATCTTATCCCTAACTTTTGTTCTATAAATGTGGAAAAACTTTTGGGTTAGTTTTTGAATCCTAGCAACTTTAATTTCATAGTCCCGTTTAGCTTTTCTTATCCCCTTTTTAACGTCCCTCTTAATGTCAGTATACTGATTTATAAGAAGACCCTCACCTCTTTTATGGCCTATAAATTCCTTTCTTCTGCCCTAAAAGATACTTGAGCCTATTATTCATCCATTTTGGGTCATTTCTACTTGATCTAATTTCTTTATACGGGATAAATGTTCTTTGGGCAGCCTGTATAGTGTTAAGAAAACTGTCATATTGATACCTCTCTTCTCACCCCAGTCCACAGTTGATAAGTGTTCTCTAAGTCCATTATAATCTGCTAAGCGAAAATCTGGGACCGTTACTGAATTATCTCTACTATCATACATCCATTCAATGCTAAAGGTAATTGACTTGTGGTCGCTTGAGCCGAGTTCCTCTGTAATTTCTAAATTATTAACAAGGGTTTCCTTGCTTGCCAGAACCAAGTCAAGTAATTATTTCCCTTGTAGGTTCTGTCACAAACTGCTTCAAAAAGCAATCCTGAACTACTTCTAAAAAGTCATTAGATTCTAAATTCCCTGTCAAGAAATTCCAATTAATCTGACTAAAGTTAAAGTCCCCTAAATTACTACGTTATCGTGCCTTGTGGCCTTAACAATTTCCTCCCAAAGTAGTCTCCCTTGTTCCCTATCTAAGTTTGGAGGATGGTAAATCACGCCTAAAATCAATTTTTCCACCTCTGAAAATTCTATCCAGACAGACTCTGTATGTGTTATTTCAGACTTTATACCCGTTTTTATGCAACAATTTAATGATCACAGACATAGAGTGCAACCCCCCCCCTTCCCGATACTTCTGTCTACTTGGAACAATTTAAAACCCTGAATGTGACATTCGGCAGGCATGTCCCGATTTTTCATATTAAACCATGTCTCAGTTATTGCAAAAACATCAATATTACCCGTACTTGCAACTAATCTCAACTCGTCCATCTTATTCCTAGCACTACGACTATTGGTGTAATATACATTTAAAGACCCTCCTTTCCTTTACCCTTCCTGCTCATTTCTGTTTTCCACTATACCTATTACTGTCCTTGTCACCTAGTGCCACTGCTTTCCAATACCCACCTTATTCTGCCTATTACTAGTTCCCTAGAATTTATAACATTACTACACTGGGACTTCACTGTTTTCCCCATAACCCATACCACTAACTTTTTTAGTTTAAAGCCCTAACAGCTCCTCCACTGCAGTTGCCAGTGCCCCCACCCCAGACCTAGATAAGTGAACCCCATCCCTGGCATACATGTCATCTCTGCCATAGAAGAGGTCCCAGTTGTCAATGAATGTTACTGCATTTTCCTTACAGTATTTGTCCAGCCAGCAATTGACACCAATTGCCCTGGACAACCATTAATTTCCAACTCCCCTCCTTGGCAAAATTCCACATATGACAGGGTTCCCACCCTTCTTCCTAATTCTGGCTATTGCTGACCTATAGCTGCTAATCAGGTCCTCACTCCTACGTTTGCCAACATCGTTGCCTCCAGCACTGAGACAGATAATAGGATTGCTCCCATTACCTCTCATGATGTCGTCCAGACGGCTAACAATATCCTTCATCCCATCCCCAGGATAACATACCCTCTGCCTCCTATTCCTATCCTTAAGACAAAATTCCCTATCCATAAACTTAATCTGACTATCCCCAACTAAAACAATGTTCTTACCTCGACTGGCGGTGTGCATGACGTTCTCGACGGTCTTTGTAGAGATGGTCTTCGCTGGGATGTGTTCACATTCGTCTGATAACAAGGAAAAGAGTTGCTGGTTTTCACAGCAGTCTCCTGGACCTTCTTCAACTTCAGCTTCGTCCCTTCAGATTCGACTAACATCTATTCGTTGGTCTGATCATCGGCGACATTGTTCCGGGATAATCCTTGCATATACCCTGCAATCGTTGAATTTCTCTCTAGCTTCCGTTAATTCCGCCTTAAGTTGGAGATATAGCTGCTCGTAGTCGAGGGAAACCATCATCCAATCTCAGGTAGCTAAGAACGGAAGCACAGTAGAAAGTTTTCCAACAGACCGTCCTCCGACTAGGACGTTGTCTTATCTCTACCACGTATGGACATGCCTCACTCCTGGCATTGGGTTATCTTACTGCCCTTTGTCTCCTTTCCCCATCCTCCTCCCCTTTCTCCTCTCTCCTTTCCTCCTCCTCCTTCCCTCCTCCCCCTTCTCCTCCCTCCTCCTTCTCCTCCTCCTTCTCCTCTCCTCCCCTTCTCCTCCTCCTCTCCTCCCTCCTCCTCCCCTTCTCCTTCTCCTCTTCCCTGTCCTCCCCCTCCTTCTCCTCCTCCCGTCCTCCCCTCCTTCTCTCCCCTCCTCCTCCTCCTTCCCCTTCTCCTTCTCCTCCTCTCCGTCCTCCCCCTCCTTCTCCTCCTCCTCCTTCCTCCTCCTCCTCCTCCCCTTCCTCCTCCTCTCCTCCCCTTCCTCCTCCTCCTCCTCCCCCTCCTCCTCCTCACTGTTTGCTGGCTGTACCCACCGAGTTCTCATCGCTAAGGTTGAGACACAGCTCCTGACTCTCTACTTCTTAATGTGGCTTAACTGATAAAATGAAGGAATTCTGATTCCCTGAGCTGCATCATACCCACTCTCACAGCTGTGTATTGAGTTTGCTACCACCACTTTATCTAGCCTATGTGTCTTGCGCTCCGACGCTAAATAATTATACCTTGGCCCGGTGGTCTGGTGGCTTGAGCTCTCGCTTCACACACGGAGGGCCCGGGTTTGATTCCCGGCAGGTGGAAACATTTCGACGTGTTTCCTTACACCTATTGTCATGTTCACCTAGCAGCAAATAGGTACCTGGGTTGTTAGTCGACTGGTGTGGGTCGCATCCTGGGGGACAAGATTAAGGACCCCAATGGAAATAAGACAGACAGTCCTCGATGACGCACTGACTTTCTTTGGTTATCCTGGGTGGCTAACCCTCCGGGGTTAAAAATCCGAAGAAATCTTATCATCATAGCATAATTCATGTGCTTCTCTGCCTC
This sequence comes from Cherax destructor, assembly GCA_009830355.1. Taxonomy (NCBI): domain Eukaryota; kingdom Metazoa; phylum Arthropoda; class Malacostraca; order Decapoda; family Parastacidae; genus Cherax; species Cherax destructor. The sequence continues at coordinate 18,328 of WNWK01008569.1, forward strand.
TCCCTTTGCTCTGAACTCTAAGACTACTCTTGTTGTAAACTTTTGAACCATTTCTAGCTTTGTCAGTGTTTAATCAGGTGTGGTTCTAGGGTGGAGCTCCGTACACTACATGATGACAGTGCTCTGTTAGTGTCAGGTAAAGACCCACAAGATATAGCTAATGTATTAACACTGGAACTGGAGTCCTGCAGCAAATGGTTAGTAGACAACAAACTATCGTTACATCTCGGGAAAACAGAAGCCATACTCTTTGGCACGAAATATAAACTGAGAGGGTAAATAATTTTAATGTCCGGTGTAATGGGGAATCCATCACTTCAGTTTCCTCAGTAAAATATCTGGGAATCCCCTTTGACCCATGCATGTCAGAATTGATAGGAACAGTGTAGTAAAGAAAGGAATGCCAGACTGAAGTTCCTCTACAGACAAGCACAGTGTCTACCTACTGAGGTCGCAGGACCCTATGTCTAGCCCTTATACAATGTCATATGGACTACGCTTGCTCTTCATGGTACTCTGCCTTGACAAAAAACTGAAAGATAAACTGCAAATCACCCAGAACAAAATGGTAAGATTCATCCTGGACCTGGGACCAAGAGAGCATGTAGGCCAGGATGAATTACAACAATTGGATATGCTGAATATTGAAGACAGAGTAAAACAACTTAAATTAAATCAAGTTTATAAAATTGCTCACAAACAGTGTCAGAATATCTTGCTGCCAATTTTGTCAAGGCTGGGAACCAAAGCAGTCATAGTACTAGGGGAGAGAGCACAACTTTGTAGTTCCCACAGTCAGTGACCAGGCTTCAAACACCTTTTATTGTACAGCAATAAAGGAATGGAACAGACTGCCTGCACATGTCAAAGCCAGTCATAGCATAAGCCAGTTCAAGAAGAGAGCCCAAAGCTACCTAATGGATGTAGCAACAGAAAGGGAGGAGAATGATTTTTATTTTTTTTAGTTACCATACATGTACATGTAAATAACTCTTTTTACCTTATTCCTTTTAATTATAGTATAATAACTAGTATCTCCTACAGTGTATAATATTAAGGTATTAAATGGACCCCAATGGAAATAAGTCACTCTGACTTTTTTGGGTTACTCTGGTACTCTGGTTTCTACACATATGCTGCTATGTATGATAATATATGTAACTGTATTTGTGTATACCTGAATAAACTTACTTACTTAAGGGCCTCATGTCGCGTATAGGTGACCCGTGGCTCACTTGGCAAAGCATTCTATTCACAGAGTGGCTGTGGTTCGATCCCCGGTACAGGTGTAAAGGCTGGGAATGTTGCCTTACACCTGCTGCTCTTGCTCACCTAGCAGTAAGTAGGTACCTGGGTGTTAATCACCTTACACCTGCTGCTCTTGTTCATCTATCAGTCAATAGGTACCTGGGTATTAGTCACCTTACACCTGCTGCTCTTGCTCACCTAGCAGTAAGTAGGTACCTGGGTGTTAGTCACGTTACACCTGCTGCTCTTGCTCACCTAGTAGTCAGTAGGTATCTGGGTGTTAGTCACGTTACACCTGCTGCTCTTGCTCACCTAGTAGTCAGTAGGTATCTGGGTGTTAGTCACCTTACACCTGCTGCTCTTGCTCACCTAGCAGTAAGTAGGTACCTGGGTGTTAGTCACGTTACACCTGCTGCTCTTGCTCACCTAGCAGTAAGTAGGTACCTGGGTGTTAATCACCTTACACCTGCTGCTCTTGTTCATCTAGCAGTCAATAGGTACCTGGGTATTAGTCACCTTACACCTGCTGCTCTTGCTCACCTAGCAGTAAGTAGGTACCTGGGTGTTAGTCACGTTACACCTGCTGCTCTTGCTCACCTAGTAGTCAGTAGGTATCTGGGTGTTAGTCACCTTACACCTGCTGCTCTTGCTCACCTAGCAGTAAGTAGGTACCTGGGTGTTAGTCACGTTACACCTGCTGCTCTTGTTCACCTAGCAGTCAGTAGGTACCTGGGTGTTAGTCACCTTACACCTGCTGCTCTTGCTCACCTAGCAGTCAGTAGGTACCTGGGTGTTATTTGAGGTAGGATAACAGTTCTTAGCTTGTAGAACTGACCATCATTTCGATCTATCTCTTGTTAGATTCCTCATTCTCCAGTACCAATATTTCTGTCTGTTCACATGTGCTGGTACACATGTACGTTCCGCAAACCTCTGACGATGACGCACACACGTATGTGCACATGCATGAATGTATGTATATTTGTACGTATATTCTAAGAAGCAGTAAGTGGATTTTTAGGCAATGGTGGAAATGACTCAAGACAATCTTTGGTTTAAGTCTCGGCTAAACTCCTGGAGGATTCCCAGTGTGTCTCTCAAGGATGAGTCAAGCGCCGTCAGGAGTATCAACATGTGGAATATTGTTAGTCATGCAAAGTCAGCTCCCACGTGGCCTTGCATGCCACCACATACCATGTGTAACAAGTCAGAAGTCATTGTTGAAGACTGACCATCATATTGCAGTGCTGCAACACTTCACAAGAAGTCATTGTTGAAGACTGACCATCATATTGCAGTGCTGCAATACTTCACAAGAAGTCATTGTTGAAGACTGACCATCATATTGCAGTGCTGCAACACTTCACAAGAAGTCATTGTTGAAGACTGACCATCATATTGCAGTGCTGCAACACTTCACAAGAAGTCATTGTTGAAGACTGACCATCGTATTGCAGGGCTGCAACACTTCACAAATATCCCCACGTTTAGTGAACAACGTTCCGTTTTTTCCTAGCTTATTATCAAGTCTGAGAAGCCTCTGTGTGTAAAACTGTCATAACTCGTATACGCAAAACAGCGCTAAGCGACGTTTCGCTCAACACCGTCTTGATAAAGCCTCCTCTTCATAGAAATATTGTTTTAACAGAGCCTTGCTCTGCTCTAAGTAGCATAGCATAACCCATCTTTCTGCACTCTGCCTTCTAAGCAGAGCCACGTGAATACAACCAGTCAGCATTACTGATTCCTGATTAGCGCTCGGAGGATCGAGTCTCCTCCACTACAGGCCATAGGACAGTTTAGAAATATTCCGTATAGAGGGCTACTTCATCTCCAGATCCCCATTGAAGTCTTTCTTGAACTAATTCGCCTTTGTGTGGACAATGACTCTGTTTTCCTCTCAAGGTGAATTCACATGTCTCTATCCCCGGGTTTAATGCATTATACTATATATATAACAATAAAAACAACTTACAAAACCACTTCTCATCTTATTGTTTTGTCTCAGACGGGAAGATGTTTCGGATCATCTGCCGAGGTAGATCAGCCCAGCCACCTTAGACAAGTTCACATCAGAACGTTTCGCCCTCATCAGTAGTCTTTTCGCCCTAACATTAACACTTCTCGTTCTCAGCAGTAACGCGTCTTGTCCTCAGCAGTAATGCGTCTTGTCCTCAGCAGTAGCAAGACCCAAACTAATTCTCAACTTTGTAAGCGACCATAGTTACATTTTAATGAAAATCATTTAAATGTTAATTAGGGGCGGCAGTATTGCTTCAAAATTCATTTCTATGATCTCGAAACAATTATTTTTTATAATGAGACACATTTCGAACACCTGATGCATGTACCATCCTCGTAAAATGACGTTATAATATATATATATATATATATATATATATATATATATATATATATATATATATATAATATATATTATATGCAAAAAGATCACAGTAAACAGGTGATATCAAAATATGCAAGAAAACCCCTATGATATATATATAATATATGATATATATATATATATATATATATATATATATATATATATATATATATATATATATATACTATATATATATATATATATATATATATATATATATATATGGATTTGTCAGTTAAAAATAGAGTAGGGAGTTAATAGATTGGGAACTGGAGGTATTGGGTAGATAGCGGGAATATTTTGAGGAACTTTTAAATGTCGATGAAGAAAGAGAGGCGGTAATTTCATGCACTGGCCATGGAGTTATAACATCATTTTGGAGTGAGGGAGAGCAGGAGGTGAGTGTGGGAGAGGTGCGTGAGGCATTACTTAGAATGAAAGGGGGTAAAGCAGCTGGAACTGACGGGATCATGACAGAAATGTTAACAGAAGGGAAGATATTGTGTTGGAGTGGTTGGTATTTTTGTTTAATAAATGTATGAAAGAAGGGAAGGTACCTAGGGATTGGCAGAGAGCATGTATAGTTCCTTTATATAAAGGGAAGGGGGACAAAAGAGACTGTAAAAAATATAGGGGAATAAGTTTACTGAGTATACCAGGTAAAGTGTACGGTAGGGTTATTATTGAAAGAATTAGAGGTAAGACAGAGAGTAGGATTGCAGATGAGCAAGGAGGCTTTAGAGTGGGTAGGGGATGTGTAGATCAAGTGTTTACATTGAAGCATATATGTGAACAGTATTTAGATAAAGGTAGAGAAGTTTTCATTGCATTGATGGATTTAGAAAAAGCATATGATAGAGTGGATAGGTTAGCAATGTGGCAGATGTTGCAAGTGTATGGAATAGGTAGTAAGTTACTGAATGCTGTAAAGAGTTTTTATGAGAATAGTGAGGCTCAGGTTAGGGTGTGTAGGAGAGAGGGAGATTACTTCCCGGTAAAAGTAGGTCTTAGACAGGGATGTGTAATGTCACCATGGTTGTTTAATATATTTATAGATGGGGTTGTAAAAGAAGTAAATGCTAGGGTGTTGGGGAGAGGAGTGGGACTAAATTATGGGGAATCAAGTACAAAATGGGAGTTGACACAGTTACTTTTTGCTACTGTGCTTATGAGAGATTCTAAAGAAAAGTTGCAAAGGTTAGTGGACGAGTTTGGGAGACTGTGTAAAGGTAGAAAGTTAAAAGTGAACATAGATAAGAGTAAGGTGATGAGGGTATCAAACGATTTAAATAAAGAAAAATTGGATATCACATTGGAGAGAGGGATTATGGAAGAAGTAAATGTTTTTAGATATTTGGGAGTTGACGTGTCAGCGGATGGGTTTATGAAGGATGAGATTAACCATAGAATTGATGAAGGAAAAAAGGTGAGTGGTGCGTTGAGGTATCTGTGGAGACAAAAAACGTTATCCATGGAGGCAAAGAATGGAATGCACGAAAGTATAGTGGTACCAACACTCTTATATGGGTGTGAAGCATGGGTTGCAAATGCTGCAGCGTGGAGGCGGCTGTAGGCAGTGGAGATGTCCTGTCTAAGGGCAATGTGTGGTGTAAATATTATGCAGAGAATTCGGAGTGTGGAAATTAGGAGGAGGTGTGGAGTTACTAAAAGTATTTGTCAGAGGGCTGAAGAGGTGTTGTTGAGGTGGTTTTGTCAGAAAGAATGGATCAAAGTAGAATGACTTGGAGAGCGTATAAATCTGTAGGGAAAGGAAGGAGGGGTAGGGGTCGTCCTTGAAAAGGTTAGAGGGAGGGGGTAAATTAGGTTTTGTGGGCGAGGGGCTTGGACTTCCAGCAAGCGTGTGTGAGCGTGTTAGATAGGAGTGAATGGAGACGAATGGTTTTTGGGACCTGACGAGCTGTTGGAGTGTGAGCAGGGTAATATTTAGTGAAGGGATTCAGAGAAACCGGTTATTATAGATTTAGCCGGACTTGAGTCTTGAAAATGGGAAGTACAATGCCTGCACTTTAAAGGAGGGGTCTGGGATAGTGACAGTTTGGATGGACTATTCTAAACTGTAGTATCTGAGCGCCTCTGCAAAGACAGTGATTATGTATGAGTGAGGTGAAAGTGTTGAATGATGATGAAAGTATTTTCTTTTCGGGGATTTTCTTTCTTTTTGGGTCACCCTGTCTCGGTGGGAGACGACCGACCTGTTGAAATATATATTGTGAGTTTGTTGTGACTACATGTTGTGGTGTACTTGCAGGTACGGAGGCAGTATGGAGATCCCTGGTAGTGTTGCTATCATAACAGGAGCCGCCAGAGGACTGGGCAGAGCCTTTGCTGAGAGTCTTCTTGCCAGAGGAGCCAAGGTCAGTGTTTCTTGTTGATGAGTAAGACACTTGCAACACTATGGTAACGTTATTGCTAAAATCTTTCACCAAGGCAGCAACTTTCTTCAGTCATATTTCATACTGGAAACAGTGGAAGAAGTCCAGAGGTAATTTTAAGGTGTTCATAACCTCAAACTTGATAGGTGATCAGTCTTGTTGACAAGTTGGACCCGCGGGCCACTAACAGCAACAGTCTTGTTGACCAGTTGGACCCGCGGGCCACCGACAGCAACAGTCTTGTTGACTGTTGCTGTTGGTGTAGTGGTGTTGCTGTAGGTGTAATCACTGGTGTTGCTGTAGGTGTAATCACTGGTGTTGCTGTAGACTAATCACTGGTGTAGTGGTGTTGTTGTAGGTGTAATCACTGGTGTTGCTGTGGGCTAATCACTGGTGTTGCTGTGGAGTAATCACTGGTGTTACTGTGGAGTAATCACTTGTGTTGCTATGGGCTAATTCCAATCTATATCTCTGAGTTATTTCTGTTATGATCGCCCCTGGGGCCAGCTGTCAGACATACCCATGTAAACTATCCTTGAAATATTACAGTCATAAGAACTATTTAGAGACACACGGGATATTCCGTGTATAGTTAATGTGAGTAGAAGTTTTGCAGGATTTATCTGTACTCGCACGAGACATAATGAGGCAGGATTTATCTGTACTCGCAGGAGACGTAATGATGCAGGATTATCTGACTGCACGGCATAATGATGCGATTTATCTGTACTCGCACGAGACGTAATGATGCAGGATTTATCTGTACTCGCAGTAGACATAATGAGGCAGGATTTATCTGTACTCGCACGAGACGTAATGATGCAGGATTTATCTGTACTCGCACGAGACATAATGAGGCAGGATTTATCTGTACTCGCAGGAGACATAATGAGGCAGGATTTATCTGTACTGCAGACATAAGAGCAGGATTTATCTGTACTGCACGAGACGTATCATGCGGATTATCGCTGCACAACTTGAGCAGAACAAATCTGAAATCCTGCCTGTGTGTGTGGAACGTTTATCGCTTATTCTCTATTACCATCTACTGCCAACCCACTAATAACCCATTGCCAACCCACCAACTACCCACCACCAACCCCACGTGTAACCAGTGTGATATTGCAGGTTTGCATGGCAGACGTAGACACAGAGGCTGGGACAACTACGCTGCAACAACTGCAACAGTCTTATGGTCACGATAATGTCATGTTCGTCCCCTGTGACGTCACCAGAACTGGGGACCTTAAAGGTAAGGTCTTCATGAAGGATGTAATTTTGCATTTTTTGTGGGAGAGCACTAAAGCTGTATGGGTTATACAGCGCTTAGGAATAGAAGGTAATAATATTTGATCTGCATTCGATGTATTTTAAGTCTTTAGATTAAATTCATTAATTATTCCCCATATATAAGTCCCTAGATTATCTCCTTAGATTAACCTCTTATATTAGCCCATTGATTAACCCCCTATATCATGGATCTACTCTTATGTTGCCCCTTGAGATTAACCCTTACATTATAGAAACCCTTATAAATTACCCCCTTATATTAACCATTTTTTTTTTTACCTTAGATTAACCCCTTAAATTAACTCCATATATTATCCCCTTAGAAAAATACTTTATATGCGCCCTTAGATTAAAACTCTTCACCAGCATCAAGGCAACACAGCTAGTTGAAAGATGAGAGAATCATCACTGATCAACATGTATGATGCTGTAGTTGGGAGAGAGAGAGAGAGAGAGAGAGAGAGAGAGAGAGAGAGAGAGAGAGAGAGAGAGAGAGAGAGAGAGAGAGAGAGAGAGAGAGAGAGAGAAGAGGAGGGAGGGAAAGACACTCGCCTCACGAACACTCGCACTTTATTGTAATCTCTGTTTTTTATTTTGTAATGAATTTTCATCACGACATCGCAAGATTGTTTTTCACTGTCTAGTTATTGTTCCTGAAGGTACTTCAGAAACTCTACTCAAATAATCAACAATGTTCTAGTGGGTTGTGATATAAGGTTGGAGCCTGGGTGTTCCATCATAGGGAATCCCTTGGTGAGCTCCTAAAATCATTAGATTGTCTTCTGGTTATCTATGAAACACTTTGAACAGTGACATAGGACATAGAACAGTGAAATAGGATGTTCAGTTGTTGGTGACACTGTTGAGAAAGCTTGGAATTCTCTCAATGAAACTAATACAACACCTAAAAACTGTGGGAATATGTTTGCTTTAGAGCTCCACAGGCAGACAGAGCTCAAAACACCACACCTGAAAATTCCATTATACCTTTGGCCGCCGCAGAGGGAACATATCCATTACCCAACAATGAAGCATACCTTGGATCTGGCAGCTCCACTCCTATACCTAACCAAACAATCAGTGTTTCAACACCTTCCCGCACACACGGCAGCAGTGCTTCAACTGCCGACACCGAGTCAGGTTCTTCTCTAACAATCATTGATGAAGCTACAATCAACTGGACATGTGCCGGGCCAAAGCACAAGAAGCAAAGATATATCTGCTAGGGCTGGACGACATAGTGGAAGAGGTCTTGGAAGAGAGAGGTAGCCACCCACCGCCGTCTTACCTCCCGCCAACAGAACCCCAGGAAAACGCTCACCAGGGAATTATCAGGTTCCCTGACAGCAGAACCTACAGAGAAATCAGTTGCTGAATCAGAAGCAAAACAAGAGGTGCAAGACATAGATGACCACCCACCCAGGCACCTAGGAGGTGCTCCGGCTGTCACAGAATGGGGTACACTCTTGACAACTGTATGAAATATCAGGTGCAATTACTGCCACGAAATGGAACATCAAGAAGACCATTGTCAAAACAAAAATGAACTTGATAGACAAGATCACCAGTTCTTTACATGTCCAGCTCATTGATGTGGTCATTCCATATACAAATAACCAGCAGCACATAGGAGAGGGGAGCTTACGACGACGTTTCGGTCCGACTTGGATCATTTACAAATTCACACTAACAGAAAGGAAAGAAAAAGACAGTATATATAGGCCAGCAGACAGGGACGGGACAAGAGAGGAGACGTAGTAGGAAAGGAAGTAGACAGGAAGTGGTAGTAGTAGTGGAGTCGAAGACCAAGAAAGAGGAGCACTGCAGGAGAGCTAAGGCCCAAAAGAGGTAGGAACAAAAACAAGGGGAGGAGGGAGGAAAGGACCAAACACCCAAGGATGTTCTTCAGGCTATGCGTATTACGACTCACTCGCCACGAGTTCAATCGCCTCCCGTGGTATGGTTTGTTTGCAATCATGTCATTACGGTTTCGTGAGTCGCTATGTGTAAACCCTAGTACCACTGTACTAGCATGTGCCATGTACAGACCTCAATGGCAGCAAACAGACTCCATCAACTTCCTGATGGAACACGTGGACTCCCTTCTGTTTCAACATAAATGTCAACATATTATATTTATGGTGGCCTCAGTTTTATAACTGTATTGTAAGCATGCCTCTGGCAAGACAGTGATGGAGTGAATGATGGTGAAAGTTTTTCTTTTTCGGGCCAGAGGCATGCTTGCAATACAGTTATAAAACTGCAACATTAACACCCCTCCTTCAGAGTGCAGACACTGTACTTCCCATCTCCAGGACTCAAGTCCGGCCTGCCGGTTTCCCTGAATCCCTCAATAAATGTTACTTTCCTCACACTCCAACAGCACGTCAAGTCTTAAAAAACCATTTGTCTCCATTTGCTCCTATCAAATACGCTCAAGCATGCTTGCTGGAAGTCCAACCCTTCGCACACAAACCTCCTTTACCCCTCCCTCCAACCTTTCCTAGGCCGACTCATACCCTGCCTTCCTCCACTAAGATCTTACACTCTGAAGTCATTCTATTTTGTTCCATCCTCTCTACATGTCCAAACCACCTCAACAACCCCTCCTCAGCTATCTGGATAATAGTTTTGGTAATCCCACACTTCCTCCTAATTTCCAAACCACGTATTCTCTGCATTATATTCACACAACACATTGCCCTCAGACACGACATCTCCACTGCCTCCAGCCTTCTCCTTATTGCAACATTCACAACCCATGTCTCACACCCATACAAGAGTGTTGGTATAACTTATACTCTCATACATTTCCCTGTTTGCTTTCATGGATAAAGTTCTTTGTCTCCACAAACTCCTCAGTGCACCACTCACCTTTTTCTCCTCATCAATTCTATGATTCACCTCATCTTTCATAGACCCATCTGCTGACACGTCCACTCCCAAATATCTGAACACATTCACCTCCTCCATACTCTCTCCCTCCAATCTTTCGTTACCTAATTTTTTTGTTATCCTCATCACCTTACTCTTTCCTATATTCACTTTTAATTTCCTTCTTTTACATACCCTACCAAACTCATCCACTAACCTCTGCAACTTCTCTTGAGAATCTCCCAAAAGCACAGTGTCATCAGCAAAGACCAACTGTGACAACTCCCACTTTGTGTTAGATTCTTTATGTTTTAACCCCACACCTCTTGCCAACACCCGCACATTCACTTCTCTTACAATCCCGTCTATAAATATATTGAACAACCACGGTGACATCACACATCCCTGTCTAAGGCCTACTTTTACTGGGAAATAATATATCTCCTGCATTCTCTAACCTGAGCCTCACTATCCTCGTAAAAACTCTTCACTCCTTTCAGTAACCTACCTCCTATTCCATACACCTGCAACATCTGCCACATTGCTCTCCTATCTACCCTGTCATACGCCTTTTCCAAAATCATTAATGCCACAAAAATCTCTTTACCCTTATCTAAACACTATTCACCTATATGTTTCACTGTAAACACTTGGTCTACACACCCCTACCTTTTCTAAAGCCTCCCTGTTCATCTGCTATCCTGCTCTCCATCTTACTTCTAATTCTTTCAATAATAACTCTACCATACACTTTACCAGGTATACTCAACAGACTTATTACCCTATATTTTTTGCACTCTCTTTTGTCCCCTTTGTCTTTATACAAAGGAACTATGCATGCTCTCTGCTAATCCCTAGGTACCTTACTCTCTTCCATACATTTATTAAATAATAACACCAACCGCTCCAAAACTATATCCCCACCTGCTTTTTACATTTCTATCTTTATCCCATCAATCCCAGCTGCTTTACTCCTTTCATTCCACTCACTGCCTCACGAACTTCCAACACACTCACAACTGGTTCTTCCTCACTCCTACAAGATGTTATTCCTCCTTGCCTTATACACGAAATCACAGCTTCCCTGTCTTCATCAACATTTAACAATTCCTCAAAATATTCCCTCCATCTTCCTGATACATCTAACTCTCCATTTAATAACTCTCCTCTCCTATTTTTAACTGTCAAATCCATTCGTTTCCTAAGCTTCCTCAACTTATTAATCTCACTCCAAAACTTTTTCTTATTTTCAACAAAATTTGTGGATAATATCTCACTCACTCTCTCATTTGCTCTCTTTTTACATTGCTTCACCACTCTCTTAACCTCTTTTTTTCTCCATATACTCCTCCCTCCTTGCATCACTTCTACTTTGTAAAAACCTCTCTAATGCTAACTTTTTCTCTCTTACTACTCTCTTTATATCATTCCACCAATCGCTCTTCTTCCCTCCCACACCCACTTTCCTGTAACCACAAACTTCTGCTGAACACTCTAACACTACATTCTTAAATCTACCCCATACATCTTCGACTCCATTGCCTACATTCTCACTAACCCATCTATCCTCCAACAGTTGTTTATATCTTACCCTAACTGCCTCCTCTTTTAGTTTATAAACCTTCACCTCTCTCTTACTTTCTTCTTCTATTCTTCTTGTATCCCATCTACCTTTTTTCTCACTTTAGCTACAACTAAAAAGTGATCTGATATATATGTGTCCCCTCTATAAACATGTATATATGTATATATATATATATATATATATATATATATATATATATATATATATATATATATATATATATATATATATATATATATATATGGATGGGGTCCACCTATGGTGTAAATTGTGGGTCCCATAGCCTCGGAGAGTGGATAAAAAGGCTTCAAAGAAGAATATTTAGATTTCTTTCTGAAGCCATTTGAATATTCCACTTCCCTACCACCCCATCTTTTAAATGTGTATAAACTTATTTCAAGACAAAATACATTGACAAAATACATTGACAAGAATACAATAGGGAGTAGAACAACATAGATACCAACTCAGAGCTACTTGTCAAACACTTCGTCCAGCTCCCCGGCAGTGGGCCGCGTGCCCAGAATGCTGCAGGCATTTCCCCTCTGGATCATATATATATATATATATATATATATATATATATATATATATATATATATATATATATATATATATGAAGACACTATGAAAAATAGAAGAATTCCATGTTTCGTGACTACTCACTTATCAGGAATAGTTCCTGATAATGTGAGTATCGAAGCGTTTAATTCTTCTATTTTTCATAGTGGTTTTCTTGCATATTTTGATATCACCTGTTTACTGTGATATTTTTGCATATATATATATATATATATATATATATATATATATATATATATATATATATATATATATATATATATATATATATATATATATATATATATATAACTTCTTGCAATATCACTTAAAAATTATTGACTTCCCTACTGACATCACCGGCTCCTCCCTCGACCCAGTAGTGGGTGATCTATCGTAAATGTCCAGCACAAATGCATTCCTCACAGGCAATATGTGACGAAGCCTTCAGATCAGCCTTGGTTCTGCTTTCGTTGCCAAGAGGCAAGACTGTCGGCAACTGGAAGAAGTCCACAACTGGGACATCTCTTGATGCGAGGCTGACGAGAACAAAACCGTCATTATGTAGAGTAGGCTCCAAAATCTGGCGGTACTTGGTTAAGGACCGATAAGGTTATTCACCTGATGATATTGGTACCTCTAAATAGCAGAATGGGACAGTCTTTACTGGTAATCAGGAAAAAGCCGAACTCTTTGCTGTCAAGATGCAAATTCTTGCTAGCCACAAGAACTGTGTAAAAAAATATCAGAGATTACTATAAGGAGGATGATGTATATCTCCTCAATAAATCCCCGGACCAAGCAAAGGTTGTGAGCCCAGATAAGATGAGCCCAAGATTGCTAGGCGGATGTGCAGACCAACTAGCATCACCTCTAGCTCGCATCTATCAGCACTGCCTAGCACAGTGTAAATGGCCTCTGTGGAAAGAGGCATATGAAGTCCCTGTTCACCAAAAGAACAGAGCAGAAATTAGCATATACGGATCCGTGTTAATCCTGTCAGTCACTGGCAAGATTCTCGAGACGATAAACTTACGGCAATGGCATATTTTTCGACTACAACTTGTTTTTTGTGACCGTCAATATGGCTTCAGAAAAGGTCACTTTGCTGCTGATCTGATATTAAACATCTCCATTATTTGGCGTAAGTCAATGGATGAATCCAAGATCAACTGTGAAGTAGCACTGACATTGGTGGTGCTCTCAAAAGAGTATGGCACCCGAGAATCCTGACAAAACTGCGAGCACTACAAGTTGCTGGCTCTCCACTATATCTCCTATATCTCTAAGCGTAATTTTCAACGGGGCACAGCTAGACAGACAGCCTGATGGTGAAGGTGTAACCACAGGGAAGTGAGCTTGGGATATTGTTATAAAATGTCTACTTTAGTGACTTTCAACTCATCCCAGAATCACATGCATACGTAGACGACTGTACTCTGACAGTTTCTTATCCAAGGGAGGAAATACCAGTTCCATCATTCACCATCTTGCAGGTATATTAGCCTGTGGAAAACGATGGCAGGTTATATTTACTGCTGATAAAACACAAATGATGATGGTAAGAATGAATGGAAGAGTTGGAATCTGTGGATCAGATTGACATTATTGAGGGAAATTTGGTTCCAAACTGAGTGTGAAGAACCATGTAGTAAGTCTCGCAAACAAAGTGGTTGAGAAGCTTACATCACTTATATCTCGAATCTTCTCGACAGCAGAAGTTGAAAGACTGTAAGAGGCACAGGTGCTCTAACACCTTGAGTATATTCCACTTTCTTGGATTGTCTTTCCCCGTCTCACCTAAGGCTTCTTGACAGAATAGAGAACAGAGAGGAAGACTTATCTTTCGTCTGGACCCAGCCTGGACAAATCTGTCATCCCAGCAGAGCCTTCAACACCAAAGAGAGTTTCTACACAACAAGACGGGCAGTGAATACAAACTACGCTCTGGTCGTACACTTCTCAGAAACATCACTTCATCTGAGATCATTCAATCCTAGGATGACTTGAGTCTGGAACATGATCACAAAGCATAATAACATCGATGAAATAATTTAAGCGGACCAAATGAAATCGCTGGCCCACAGATGGCTCCCTATTCCCTATTTGTCTCATAATAAAAAAAATACTTTCAAATGAGACGAGGTAAATAACATCTCTTAACTTGTCAATATTGGTAGGGATACTTAACATAACCCTGTAAAACTATTGTGTAAAGTATATATATATATATATATATATATATATATATATATATATATATATATATATATATATATATATATATATATATATATATATATATATATATATATCACATATTCCTCGGTTCACAGTTAACTTCTGAGTAACATGGAATGTTTATACAGGTGTCTGGGACGAAGGAGAACAGAAGCTGGGCAGCATCTCGCTACTCATCAACAACGCTGGTATTGGCAACGAGCAGAACTGGCAGAAGACCATTGATGTTAACTTGGTAAGTTGAACTTTTTTTTTGTTGTGTGAACTTTTAGTTATGCGTTTTTTGTCGACACAAATATATGTTAAAAAAATAGTTATAGTGCTGTGGTTGCGTCATTTTTACACACCCATAATTTGTAGAGGATACTTTAGAAGAGGTGTAGGTCTCTCCCAGACCATTACCAAGCCACATAGCCAAAATAAATAGGTGTGAATATTTTTTTCCTTAAATTATAGTCTTAAGCTGTTAAAAAATGTGTGTGTAAAATTGTCTTATTATATAAGCTAATTGTTGATCAATTTAAACTGACAGAACCAACACCTTCAGTTTCAGACATATCTCTACACACACACACACACACACACACACACACACACACACACACACACACACACACACACACACACACACACACACACACACACACACACACACACACACACACACACACATACACATCAACCAGATAACTGCTGCAACATATGGGCGTCTGGCAAACCTGAGAATAGCGTTCCGATATCTCAGTAAGGAATCGTTCAAGACTCTGTACACCGTGTACGTCAGGCCCATACTGGAGTATGCAGCACCAGTTCGGAACCCACACCTGGTCAAGCACATCAAGAAATTAGAGAAAGTGCAAAGGTTTGCAACAAGACTAGTTCCAGAGCTAAGGGGAATGTCCTACGTAGAAAGGTTAAGGGAAATCGGCCTGACGACACTGGAGGACAGGAGGGTCAGGGGAGACATAATAACAACATACAAAATACTGCGAGGAATTGACAAGGTGGACAGAGACAGGATGTTCCAGAGATGAGACACAGAAACAAGGGGTCACAATTGGAAACTGAAGACTCCTAAGAGTCAAAGAGATGTTAGGAAGTACTTCTTTAGTTATAGATTTGTCAGGAAGTGGAATAGTCTGGCAAGTGATGTAGTGGAGGCAGGAACCATACATAGTTTTAAGACCTAATTTGCAGGAAATGCTCAGCATAACAAGCGGCTTTCTATATAGTAGTATGTCACTGATGTCAGCTATGGACTGTATACCTTGTACATACATGTACTTGTAGTAAATAAAGATATAACAAAAAAGATATTTGAGGTTGCAGTCATGTTAGTGAATATGATATTGTGTGCATAGAGTTCAGTAAGACCTTTGATAGTGTTTCATACAGGAGATTGATGAGGAAAGTAGAAGCACAGAACAGGACAGGAATTTTTTCCTGGATAGAGGAATGGGTGACAGACAGGCAACAAAAAGCTTCCATAAATGGGAGAAATCAGAGTGATCAACAGGGGTCAGTGTTGGGCTTTTTGTTCTTCACTATATAAACGACATAGATGAGAGGAATAAATAGCGGCTTCTATAAGTTTGCCGAAAAGAGCTCAAATAGATCGTCTAGACAGGTTGTTGAAATAATAGAAGTGGCAGATAGAGTTAATTGTGGACAAATGTAGGGTTCTAAGTCTGGGAAAAAGAGAATAACCATGGCACTTATAAACTGAATATAGATCTTAATCACTGCATGAGAAAAATATTTATGAGGTATTGTTAGCAGTAATCAGAAGCCAAGACAACAGCTCATAATAGGAGTCCTCAGGTCATACTTCAAGTTTATATATCTTTGTTAAGGCCTCACTTATATTGCTGCACAGTTATGCTCACCGAGTTATAGAATGGACATCAATGCGCTGGAAAACATACAGAGGAGGATGACAAAGTTGATCCCATGTATCAGAAACCTTTACTGGGAGGATACACTGAGGGTACTGAAGCTACTCTCTTAACACAGGCGTAGAATTAGGGAGGATACACTGAGGGTACTGAAGCTACTCTCTTAACACAGGCGTAGAATTAGGGAGGATACACTGAGGGTACTGAAGCTACTCTCTTAACACAAGCGTAGAATTAGGGAGGATACACTGAGGGTACTGAAGCTACTCTCTTAACACAGGCGTAGAATTAGGGAGGATACACTGAGGGTACTGAAGCTACTCTCTTAACACAGGCGTAGAATTAGGGAGGATACACTGAGGGTACTGAAGCTACTCTCTTAACACAGACGTAGAATTAGGGAGGATACACTGAGGGTACTGAAGCTACTCTCTTAACACAGGCGTAGAATTAGGGAGGATACACTGAGGGTACTGAAGCTACTCTCTTAACACAGGCGTAGAATTAGGGAGGATACACTGAGGGTACTGAAGCTACTCTCTTAACACAGGCGTATAATTAGGGAGGATACACTGAGGGTACTGAAGCTACTCTCTTAACACAGGCGTAGAATTAGGGAGGATACACTGAGGGTACTGAAGCTACTCTCTTAACACAGGCGTAGAATTAGGGAGGATACACTGAGGGTACTGAAGCTCTCTCTTAACACAGGCGTAGAATTAGGGAGGATACACTGAGGGTACTGAAGCTACTCTCTTAACACAGGCGTAGAATTAGGGAGGATACACTGAGGGTACTGAAGCTACTCTCTTAACACAGGCGTAGAATTAGGGAGGACACACTGAGGGTACTGAAGCTACTCTCTTAACACAGGCGTAGAATTAGGGAGGACACACTGAGGGTACTGAAGCTACTCTCTTAACACAAGCGTAGAATTAGGGAGGACACACTGAGGGTACTGAGGGTACTCTCTTAACACAAGCGTAGAATTAGGGAGGACACACTGAGGGCACTGAGGGTACTCTCTTAACACAGGCGTAGAATTAGGGAGGACACACTGAGGGTACTGAGGGTACTCTCTTAACACAGGCGTAGAATTAGGGAGGACACACTGAGGGTACTCTCTTAACACAGGCGTAGAATTAGGGAGGATATGATTGAGGTGTATAAATGGAAACAGGAATAAATAAAGGGGATGTAAATAACGTGCTAAAAATATCTAATCAAGACAGAACTCGCAGCAATGGGTTTAAAGTTGGAAAAATTTAGATTTAGAAAAGATATAGGAAAGCACTGGTTTGGTAATAGAGTTGTGGATAAGTTGAAGAAACTACCAAGTAGCTTCAGGGAAGCGAAAACTTTGAGTTGCTTTAAAAAGAGGTTAGACAAGTATACGAGTGAGTGTTGGTGAGTGAGATTTGGACCTGCCTAGCATGGGCCAGCAATTATGCTGCAGTGCTCATGTTCACACCACACACAAAAGATATATATTAAAAAAAGGTCTAAAAAGCTATGAAATAGCTACTTGAGTTAAAGGAAAAAAGTTAAGATGAAAGACTGAAAACACTGAAAGATGTCAACTCTGGTTGTTAGAAGATGTCAACGCTGGTTGTTAGAATATGTCAACTCTGGTTGTTAGAAGATGTCAACGATGGTTGTTAGAAGATGTCAACTCTGGTTGTTAGAAGATGTCAACTCTGGTTGTTAGAAGATGTCAACTCTGGTTGTTAGAAGATGTCAACTCTTTTTGTTAGAATATGTCAACGCTGGTTGTTAGAAGATGTCAACGCTGGTTGTTAGAAGATGTCAACGCTGGTTGTTAGAAGATGTCAACGCTGGTTGTTAGAAGATGTCAACTCTGGTTGTTAGAAGATGTCAACTCTGGTTGTTAGAAGATGTCAACTCTGGTTGTTAGAAGATGTCAACTCTGGTTGTTAGAAGATGTCAACTCTAATTGTTAGAATATGTCAACGCTGGTTGTTAGAAGATGTCAACGCTGGTTGTTAGAAGATGTCAACGCTGGTTGTTAGAAGATGTCAACGCTGGTTGTTAGAAGATGTCAACTCTTGTTGTTAGAAGATGTCAACTCTGGTTGTTAGAAGATGTCAACTCTGGTTGTTAGAAGATGTCAACGCTGGTTGTTAGAAGATGTCAACGTTGGTTGTTAGAAGATGTCAACTCTGGTTGTTAGAAGATGTCAACTCTAATTGTTAGAATATGTCAACTCTGGTTGTTAGAAGATGTCAACGCTGGTTGTTAGAAGATGTCAACTCTGGTTGTTAGAAGATGTCAACTCTTGTTGTTAGAAGATGCCAACTCTGGTTGTTAGAAGATGTCAACTCTGGTTGTTAGAATATGTCAACGCTGGTTGTTAGAAGATGTCAACGCTGGTTGTTAGAAGATGTCAACGCTAGTTGTTAGAAGATGTCAACGCTGGTTGTTAGAAGATGTCAACTCTGGTTGTTAGAAGATGTCAACTCTGGTTGTTAGAAGATGTCAACTCTGGTTGTTAGAAGATGTCAACGCTGGTTGTTAGAAGATGTCAACGTTGGTTGTTAGAAGATGTCAACTCTGGTTGTTAGAAGATGTCAACTCTGGTTGTTAGATGTCATCTCTGGTTGTTAGAAGATGTCAACTCTGGTTGTTAGAAGATGTCAACTCTGGTTGTTAGAAGATGTCAACTCTGGTTGTTAGAAGATGTCAACTCTGGTTGTTAGAATATGTCAACTCTGGTTGTTAGAAGATGTCAACGCTGGTTGTTAGAAGATGTCAACTCTGGTTGTTAGAAATGTCAACTCTGGTTGTTAGAAGATGTCAACCTGGTTGTTGAAGATGTCAACTCTGGTTAGAAATGTCAACTCTGGTTGTTAGAAGATGTCAACTCTGGTTGTTAGAAGATGTCAACTGGTTGAGATGTCAACTCTGGTTGTTAGAAGATGTCAACTCTGGTTGTTAGAAGATGTCAACCTGGTTGTTAGAAGATGTCAACTCTGGTTGTGTTGTTGAAGATGTCAACCTGGTTGTTAGAAGATGTCAACGCTGGTTGTTAGAAGATGTCAACTCTGGTTGTTAGAAGATGTCAACTCTGGTTGTTAGAAGATGTCAACTCTGGTTGTTAGAAGATGTCAACGCTGGTTGTTAGAAGATGTCAACGCTGGTTGTTAGAAGATGTCAACTCTGGTTGTTAGAAGATGTCAACTCTGGTTGTTAGAAGATGTCAACTCTGGTTGTTAGAAGATGTCAACTCTGGTTGTTAGAAGATGTCAACTCTGGTTGTTAGAAGATGTCAACCTGGTTGTTAGAAGATGTCAACCTCTGGTTGTTAGAAGATGTCAACTCTGGTTTGTTAGAAGATGTCAACGCTGGTTGTTAGAAGATGTCAACGCTGGTTGTTAGAAGATGTCAACCTGGTTGTTAGAAGATGTCAACGCTGGTTGTTAGAAGATGTCAACTCTGGTTGTTAGAAGATGTCAATGCTGGTTGTTAGAAGATGTCAACTCTGGTTGTTAGAAGATGTCAACGCTGGTTGTTAGATGTCAACGCTGGTTGTTAGAAGATGTCAACTCTGGTTGTTAGAAGATGTCAACTCTGGTTGTTAGAAGATGTCAACTCTGGTTGTTAGAAGATGTCAATGGTTGTTAGAAATCAACGCTGGTTGTTAGAAGATGTCAACGCTGGTTGTTAGAAGATGTCAACCTGGTTGTTAGAAGATGTCAACTCTTTTTGTTAGAAGATGTCAACTTTGGTTGTTAGAAGATGTCAACTCTGGTTGTTAGAAGATGTCAACTCTGGTTGTTAGAAGATGTCAACGCTGGTTGTTAGAAGTTGTCAACGCTGGTTGTTAGAAGATGTCAACTCTGGTTGTTAGAAGATGTCAACTCTGGTTGTTAGAAGATGTCAACTCTGGTTGTTAGAAGATGTCAACGCTGGTTGTTAGAAGATGTCAACGCTGGTTGTTAGAAAATGTCAACGCTGGTTGTTAGAAGATGTCAACGCTGGTTGTTAGAAAATGTCAACTCTGGTTGTTAGAAGATGTCAACTCTGGTTGTTAGAAGATGTCAACGCTGGTTGTTAGAAAATGTCAACGCTGGTTGTTAGAAGATGTCAACGCTGGTTGTTAGAAAATGTCAACGCTGGTTGTTAGAAAATGTCAACGCTGGTTATTAGAAGATGTTAACTCTGGTTGTTAGAAGATGTCAACTCTGGTTGTTAGAAGATGTCAACGCTGGTTGTTAGAAGTTGTCAACGCTGGTTGTTAGAAGATATCAACTCTGGTTGTTAGAATAATAATAATATCTTTAATAATATCTTTATTTACTACAAGTACATGTACATGGTATACAGTCCTAGCTGACATCAGTGACATACTACTATATAGAAAGTCCCTTGTTATGCTGAGCATTTCGGGCAGATTAGATCAGTGTCCTAGGATGCGACTCACACCATTCGACTCACACCCAGGTACCCATTTTACTGATGGGGAACATAGACAACAGGTGTAAAGAAACACGCCCAATGTTTCTGCCCTGGCTGGGAATCGAACCCAGGCCCTCGCCGTGTGAAGCGAGAGCTTTAGCCACCAGACCACCAGAGCCAACTCTGGTTGTTAGAAGATGTCAACTCTGGTTGTTAGAAGATGTCAACTCTGGTTGTTAGAAGATGTCAACTCTGGTTGTTAGAAGGCACATGAAAGGCCCGAAAATATTTTATTGCCTTAGATAAAACAAAGTTCCCTGTCTGTCTTTATGAAGGTGCTGGACAGGCACCTAAAGTTAGTAACTGATCAGCCAGGCTGTGGTTCATACGTCGGTTTACGTACGGCCAGCAGTAACAACTTGGTTGATCAGACCCTGATCCACCACGAGGCCTGGTCTCAGACCGAGCCGCTGAGGTATTGACCCCCGAAACCCTCTCCAGGTAAACTCCAGGTATATGATGTCAAATTATGTAGATCTTAGGTAGATGGCTAAGGATGCTGATTAGTACTTTTCTGAACTCGAGTATTATTTTACATAAAACAAAACATATAAGCTTTTAGTAAATGTCTTGTGCAAATTGTCCTTTTGGGAGAGATTAGGGACTCAACACAGTGTCGAGTCGTGAGTTTTCCCCGTCGAGTACAAAGACGCACCTGTACTGATCTCAGGTGTCAGGTTAAGCTCCACTAGATCAATTTAGGTTAGGTTTGGTTGATTTCCTTAGGTTTATTATTTTATAAATCGAACCATAATTAATGGTTGAAATAGCCCAAGTAGCGGTCGCAGACTGATAATTTATCTAACACAGTCTGTTTATAGGGTCTCCAAAAAGATTTCATACTTATACATTTATTGTCACCCCTAAATTTCTTATCCCCTCCTATTATTTATTTTAAATAAACCTGTTAATGTAATTTTGTATTACTGTCTCTTCATATTAACATTAATTTTTAATATACATTGATTTATTACTCAATATAAGCATTATGTTTATTGTTATATTAAGACAATTATATTAAACTTAGAATTTAAATAATATATCTTCACATTTACGATGTCAAGTAGTTTTAAATTCCACTTCAAAATGGTTGGTTAATTCATTGGGTTTCATACCCAGCCCTTCTAGGGTGGGGTAGGTGCCAGAGCCAGAGCTTGGTACCATCTGCAGCTCACAAATCTGCTATTCCCTCGATCCTCCCGGGGAGGGGAAAATGGCACACCGGAAGCCTAGCTTCTCCCTGCGAGCCCCGTGAGGGCGGGGAATGGGGCTAGGTCTGGGGACAGTGGTTCCGAAGATGAGGAGGTACTTGTACCTCCTCCCATGGGAGATATAGGTCTCAAGAAACTCCCAAGGCCGGGTCACCATCTGGAAAAGACCTGGGCCAGGAGAGTACCAGTGAATCAACAACATAATAAATTAGAAAAATACTTATTTGGTGTTTTATTAATATTTGTAGCTTTGCAACATTCAAAATTTGGCACCCTTTACCGGGCAGGCCCACATATTTGTTGGCGTCGAATATTCACAAATGAACAAAAACTTATTTTTAGAAATCCATTTACATACTCATTTTCCTTACATTGAGATACTCTATCGACTCATAGGAAAGACATTTCGAATTTCGCATTTTCCTAGGTGTGCCCGGTAAAGGGATAACCCTTTACCGGGCATGATAACCACCAGGCATAATTACTTTAATTCACAAAATAGGGATTAAAATAAACTCAGAATATACACACTGAAAAAGACATCCCTCAAGGCTCTGAATTTTAGGGAGAGTATTGTGCTAAATTTCTTTTTTCGTTCAATTTTTGGTGTACTATATGAAGTGTACATCCACCTTATCATGTGTAAGTTTCAATAAGATAACCCCAAAAAAAACTGAAAAAAAAGATTTACTGAAAATGACATTTGGCAGTCAAGTGTCAATGGCACTAGGAAAAGTTGTTTGGGGACTTGCTACTGACAAAACAATGATAATGCAGTTTTCTCACAGTGGGAAACACTGTAAATATCTTATCTTTATTCCACAAAAAAATTAAAGTTGGTAAGGTTTTGACATTTTGCAAAATATCTGCCCTTAACCCCACATAACCAAATAATAATAATAATAATATCTTTATTTACTACAAGTCTGATGGTATACAGCCTGACATAGTACATACTACTATAGAAAGTCCTTGTTATGCTGAGCATTCGGCAGCTAGGTCAGTGTCCTAGATGCGACTCACCAGTCGATAACACCCTGGTACCCATTTTACTGATGGAACATAGACAACAGTGTAAAGAAACACGCAATGTTTCTGCCCTGGCTGGGAATTGTATCTGAATATTTCCAAAATCCCACCACCAATTTTAAATGGTCACTTATATGAAATAAGTCAATAATTTCCGAGATATTCAGCGAAAACGCGCACATAGATCATCACTCGTGAAAACAAAAGCAAAAAATCGAGAAAATCGCTTTTTTTTCCAGTTTTTGCATAAGAAACGAGTGATCTAATACAGTTAGCCTTACAAACACTCCATTTTCTCTTATCATAGGGCACCCAGAAGATAAGGGAGAACGCTATAGTCATAGCAATAATTATTATCCCTCGGGTCTGATTTACGATCCCGAGGAGATATATCAATGGATTACACAAAAATTGATGAATAAATGAAATGCAATATGTTACAATTTGAGCACTGTTGATGTAAACGGAGACTTAGAGCTTGGGTTGGCACGGTGCTGTATGGGGCAATAGTGGCTCCCTCCTGATCTAGTGCCTGAATTAGTTCATAGCCTATCAACTATGGTAAGGGTCATTAAAGTGTACATACCCTATTTGCCTGTCAAGGACATTTTAATAACGACAATAAGGATAACCCAGAAACATACACCTCTCACTGCATATAACCTTGCTGTCTTGGTACGCGGGTATTAGGATATTTATTAAGGAAAGCTTTACCACGCCAGGCACTTTATTACAATATAATTAGCTGAGTTGTGAAGTTTTGGAATTATTTCAGCAATAATGATGGGGTGTCAGACTCCTTGACCTAAACATTGATATTATACTTCATCAAACACTTGAAATTCCAAAAAGAAATGATGTTTTTTAAAGTTACAATACTAGCTTCTAGTTTTAGAAATGATTAGCTATGTGTTAATTCAAATTCAGATTATGAATCTCCTCCAGCTCTTTAAAAGCCAGCATTTTCCCTCTGAATGGCTGAGCTAAGACGTTGGTCATGTACTGGGCCATGGGGTGCGTTGACCTTCCGGAACTCCATTCAGATAGACTCCAGGTAGACCGGAACTCAGTTTGTTGAGGAAGCCCATGATTGTTTATCCCACAGTATACACAATATTACGTATGTGTTTCAGGGTGGGTGCATGCGGGGGACGCTGCTGGCATTGAAAGATGGGCGTGAACAAGGTGGTGGTGGAGGCGTTGTGGTCAACATCTCCAGCGTCGCAGGACTTAAGGCAACACCTCTGGGACCTGTCTACACCTCCACCAAGCATGCTATCGTCGGTCTCACCAGGAGCTTAGGGGTGAGTACAAGTCTTCTGTCAAGGTATGGTGACTGGAGCAACAAACTGATACGCGAAGAGACAGAATTTAGAAACAGAATTTAGTTTAGACGTTTCGCTCATAATTGAGCTTTCTGAACATTTCTTCATTAAGGGCTTGATATGCATTTTTTTATTGTTTGGGCATTTAACACTCTTGACTGCATGTTTATGTACATTTCAAGAAAAACTCTTGACTTGAGCCATTTGGAGATGCTGACACCAAAATTATATCTCTTTACCAAAGATGCTCATGGTTGAAGGCCTGGGAATTCCATGGAATTGTTACATTCGTTCATAAGAATTTTCAGCATATTCCGTACAGTTCATATATATGTCGTGCCTAATAAGCCGAACTTACCGAATATGCCGAACTTCCTTGAAAATTAGACTTTGCTCAATTTTTTTTTCCAGAATGATAGATAATTTTTTCATTGACAATGATATAAAGATTTTTATTTTTGAACTTAACTTAGAAACATCACCTAACCTAACTTAAATTAGTATAATTTTTTTTTTAGCAAAAATCAGTTTAAATTTAATTAAATTTGCTTCAAATCAATGATAAATGTTTGATTTTCGCTGATTTATGGCAAAAACAAATTTTCATTCTACTAATTCAGCTAATTGTGCTAGTTGGCAAATGGCATTAACATATAATATATATATATATATATATATATATATATATATATATATATATATATATATATATATATATATATATATATATATAGTATTAGATGTAGTTAGGGTTAAGGACGTGGAGCCGAGAGGTGCAGGTTGCGTCCTGAGGGCCTTGCGTGAGGTGCTGGGGGCAGTGGGGGTGGTGGATGTGGTCAGGGGTACTGGGGAGCTGGTAGAGTACACCTTTTATAGAAGGGGATATGCTGCCCGCCTTGATAGGATATATATGACAAGGGCAGTGGAGGTAGTTAAGGTAGAGAGTATGGATGTGGGCTTCTCGGATCATAGAGGGATCATAGCAGAGGTGAGATGGGAAGGCTTGGTAAGCGTGTATCCGAGCTTTTGGAAATTAAATGTAAGTCTGCTGAGTAGGGTGGGGGATATGGAGGCTTTTGATGAATGGTGGGAGGGGTTGTGGGGGGCGGGAAAGGGGATCTGCGATGTGACGAAGTGGTAGGCGACATGCGGTAAGGTGACTATTAAGGCTTTCTATGAAAAGGTGGGAAGAGAGGAGGCTCGTTATAGATATGGGTACCAGCGATATTTGGACGGACTTTTGTTACTCAGGGAGGAGGGAAGAATCATCTAGGGAAGAGGTGGCAGAAATACGGGTTAGATTAAAGGATATACAGAATGAACGGTTTCAGGCGCTAAAGGTACGGGGGCATCGAAGAAGTTTTATGGGGAGACAGGGCATCTGCGGTTGTCTTGAGGTGTTTTCAGAAACGCAGGGATAGTATGTTGATGTCGAATTTGGTGGTTGAGGAGGGTATGGGAGGATACGAGTCAGGGAAGGTTTTAAGGACCACTGAGGGCATGCTTGGTTATGTGGAGCATTGGTTTAGACGGAAGTATAAGGAGGTGGATGGGGACATGGGGGCACATGAGAGGATTTTGGGGGGATTGTGGAGGGATTGAAAGAAGAGGATCGACAAGCTTTAGAGGGGTCTATTACGGAGGAGGAGGTGTGGGAAGCGGTGAAGGGGTTGCACATGGGAAAGTCGCCAGGAATAGACGGTCTACCGGGTGATTTATATGTCCAACATTGGGAGACGTTAAGGGGGGTATTAGTAAAGGTTTTTAATGGGATGAGGGGTGGGGGTTTAATGGAGGAGTCTTTATGGACAGGTGTAGTGGTGCTAGTGCCGAAAGGCAAGAAACCAGTCTTTAAGGGATTATAGGGCAATAGCTTTAATGTTTCAGATTATAAAATATTTGCGAAGATCCTGGTAAATAGGATGAAAAGGGAACTGGGGAGCATGTTGCATGAAGGGCAGTATGGGGTGTCGGGTAGGAGTATTAGGATGGGTCATAGACGAATCAAGGGTTTTGTAGAGGAGAGTCAGTTTGGGGGAGTCTTGGGGTTGGACTGGCAAACTGCGTAGATCGTGTAGATAGGGGCACGCTGTTGGGGATTTTACAAAAGCAAGGGTTTGGAGATGAGGGAGCTTTGGTACTGGGTTCAAGTAAATGGGAGGGTAGGAGAGGCCGTGGACATGGGAAGGGGTTTGAGACAGGGGTGTCCCCTGTCTCAGATTCTCTTTGCTTGCCTGCAGGATCCGTTTTATAGGCTGGTAGGGGAGGGAGTAAGGGAGGTGGAGGTGGATGATGCAAGTAGGCCAGGGATAGTCAGCTATGTAGATGATACGACTATCTTGGTTAGGAGTATGGAGAGTCTACGGATGGTCAATAGGTTGGTGGATGTTTTTGGTCAGGCGACTGGCATGAGGGTAAATCGGGGTAAATCCAACCTTTTAGAGGTAGGGCTTTGGGTTGGGGGTGCATTGGGACATAGGGAAGGGTGGAGATGCGTTGATAGGTTAAAAATATGTGGGGTGGTGTTTAGTGATAACCCGGATCTGGTGAGGGAGGTTAACTCAAGGCGATGGTGGATGCGGCTTTAGACAGGATGCGGGGATGGGGGGTTGGGGAGGTGACGTTGCTTCAAACGGTTGTAGTAGTGAATGCGTTGGTTTATAGTAAATTGTGGTTTTGGCGGCAGTGTACCCTTTGATGAAGGTGGATGTGAGGTGGCTGTTGCAAGGAGTGCTTAAGTATGTGTGGGGTCACGGGAGGCATTGGTTGAGCAGGGAGGTGGTGGAAACAAGGGTAGGCAGGGGAGGGTTGGGTTTAATTCCTCTGAGATGTAGGTTGCGGAGTGTTTTTGTACTGCAGGAATTTTTGGAGAGGGGGAAGGGGGGCGGAGGGTAGGACAGGTTATGAAGGAGGTTCGTAGGTGGTGGGGGAGGAAGGAGATACTAGGATGTGAGTCAGTTTTACGTGCACTCATAATAGTAAGGAGCCGGGTCGGGTACGAGTGAGTAAGCTTGATAGGATTGGGATGAGGCAGCAGGTGGTGCAGGGAGAGGCTTCTTATCCCATGTTTGATTGGAGGGGGACGTGGGGTTGGCTGAGGAAACTGAAGTTATCACCTAGGGTGAGGGACACAGGTTTTAAATTTTTGCATGGTATTTTGGCGTCTAAGGAGCAGTTATTTATCATGGGACTTATAGGGGATGGGGCCTTCTCCAGGTGTGGGGGTGCAGATTCGGCAAATCATGCAGTGTATTTTTGCGAGGGTGTAGCGGAGGTACGAGAATTGTTCAGTGGAGTACTGTGGAGAAGGGGGTAGGGGTTTGTCAACACTTAGAGTGCTTAGTTTAGACATGCAGGGTTTCACGGAAGGAGTTAGGAGGGTATTATCCTTTTTGGTACTTGATTTTATACACATTTCTTGGGGGATGAGGCAGTCAAGAGGGGATGTCCGCATTAAGGCTTTAGTAGCAACTTTCTATAAAACAAAATGCCGAAATGAGGGGATATATGCAAGGGTTTGGGAGAAAGCGTTTCCGGTAGAATATCGTTTATTGACGGTGCATTTCGTTACTTCGGGGAGGTGTGTGACGAGTGATGGGCTAGACTCACGTATAGAGGGGGGATTTGGGGTGAAGGGTAGTTTATGGGGTTTTGGGTAGGGTAGAGGTGTGAGTGTGGGGTAGGGGTCAGGGGTTTAGGTGTGTGATGAGTTTGTATAGGTGTGGAGGGGGTGCGAGGGGAAAGGAGGGTTTTTTTGTGTGAATGGGTTGAATGTAGGGGGGTTTCTGGGGTCAGGGGTAGAGTGGTGGGTTCAGTCTATGTTTCGATTGTCTCCTTAAAGGTTTTGTGTACATGTTAAATTGGTTATGAAACAATGGATTTTGTCTGTTAGTTTGTTTTGCGACCTGGGGGCCTGGGGGTCTGGGAGCCTGGGGACCTGGGGACCTGGGGGCCTTCATGTCTGAGTTGCTGGATTTATATGTTTTGATACAGATAGATATCAAGACGTTAATAAATAAAAAAAAAGTTAACTCTGAAGTTGAGACGTAAATACTACATACATAAACATTTTATCATATAATCTTGTGTAAGTGGACATGTGTATACAGGCAGGTGTGTTGTCCAGAAGGCACGAGCCTTCGCATATGGACACAGGATTGAAATATTTTAGATGGCCTAAGTAGGGTTTTTGGTTATGTGTGGCCATGACTTTTGTAGCCTTGCAGTTACTTTAATATCGCCACTGTAACCTTTTGTTTATGCATAGTGAGTATGAGCTTAATGTAAATTTTCCGTCTTTTCCATACAATATATAACATGTGTATAGGTTAGGAGGGTATTATGGGAGGGGTATTATCGGAGGGGGGTGTATGTGTGGTGACTAGTAAGGACAGCGGTATCCTTTGGATACCAAGGCATCACTCTGTTCAAATACCTAGGGCTGTCAGGGTAACTGCTTTAGTGTTTATATGGTAGATGTATAATTAACGTTTGTTTGTCAATAATTTCGTTGTTTCGTTGTATTGTACCGTGTGATATAATTAGTATGGTTTCTGTACAACTTATATTTAACATCATATATAAAAATAAAAAACATTTATATAGGTAGAACTTATATAATGGTCAGTTTTCAATACTTTTGTGGATAGTGTTCAGAGAAATACGTATCATTGTGTAAATAATATTAGTTTTCTTATATTGGTGTATGTACAGTGTTGTTTAAATATATATATATATATATATATATATATATATATATATATATATATATATATATATATATATATATATATATATATATATATATATATATATATAACCCTGATTATAATAACTCCATATTTAACAGATTTTTTTTTTTTCACAGTCAGAGTTTCATCTTAAAATTAGTGGTGTGAAGGTTCAAAGTCTGTGTCCCAGCCTGGTGAAAACCGACCTTCTCGTCAACTCCTTGAAGAACGCCTTCTCCCCAGAGGTCGGTCAAGCCATCACCAAACAAGCCAACTCTCTTCCGGTTGTATCGTGAGTCTTCCACAAAGTCCCTCATCATTTAAACAATTTCTTTTCAGCCTTATATATTTATTCTCTTTAAATAGCTTAATATCACTTTTCACTCTTTTAATATATTTATGTTGTAACAAACCTTCAGTTAACAAATAATGTGGCAGTTTCTTTAATTTATTATTTAAATTCCTTTAAATGGTGTTAGGTTCTCATTTATCTGTGAGATGTTTCAGTTCTTCATTGTTCTTCCTCAGTTTCCAATTCGATTTTTTCCCTAATATTTGAGGTCAGACACGTGGAGTTATTTTAATTTTGATTTTTCATTTGTTCAAGCCTAAATTAAGTCATTTCCAGGTATGGTCTTCTGGAAGACCATACCTGGAAGACCATACCTGGAAGACCATACCTGGAAGACCATACCTGGAAGACCATACCTGGAAGACCATACCTGGATGGTAAATAATTCAATGAATTTGTGAGCTGACGTTGGCAAGAAAAGTCACTGACAAATTAATATCTAGTAATTTTTGGCGATTTTGTGTCTCTTGTCCCTGAGTGTCACCTTAACCAAGTTAAGGGTTGAGATCCCTGAGTGTCACCTTACCCGAGTTGAGTGTTGAGATCCCTGAGTGTTACCTTACCGAGTTGAGGGTTGAGATCCCTGAGTGTTACCTTACCGAGTTGAGGGTTGAGATCCCTGAGTGTCACCTTACCCGAGTTGAGTGTTGAGATCCCTGAGTGTTACCTTACCCGAGTTGAGGGTTGAGATCCCTGAGTGTTACCTTACCCGAGTTGAGGGTTGAGATCCCTGAGTGTCACCTTACCCGAGTTGAGGGTTGAGATCCCTGAGTGTTACCTTACCGAGTTGAGGGTTGAGATCCCTGAGTGTCACCTACCGAGTTGAGGGTTCAGATCCCTGAGTGTCACCTTACCGAGTTGAGGGTTGAGATCCCTGAGTGTCACCTTACCCGAGTTGAGGGTTGAGATCCCTGAGTGTTACCTTACCGAGTTGAGGGTTGAGATCCCTGAGTGTTACCTTACCGAGTTGAGGGTTGAGATCCCTGAGTGTCACCTTACCCGAGTTGAGGGTTGAGATCCCTGAGTGTCACCTTACCCGAGTTGAGGGTGAGATCCCTGAGTGTCACCTTACCCGAGTTGAGGGTTGAGATCCCTGAGTGTTACCTTACCCGAGTTGAGGGTTGAGATCCCAGAGTGTTACCTTACCCGAGTTGAGGGTTGAGATCCCTGAGTGTCACCTTACCCGAGTTGAGGGTTGAGATCCCTGAGTGTTACCTTACCCGAGTTGAGGGTTGAGATCCCTGAGTGTCACCTTACCCGAGTTGAGGGTTGAGATCCCTGAGTGTCACCTTACCCGAGTTGAGGGTTGAGATCCCTGAGTGTCACCTTACCCGAGTTGAGGGTTGAGATCCCTGAGTGTTATCTTACCCGAGTTGAGGGTTGAGATCCCTGAGTGTCACCTTACCCGAGTTGAGGGTTGAGATCCCTGAGTGTCACCTTACCCGAGTTGAGGGTTGAGATCCCTGAGTGTCACCTTACCCGAGTTGAGGGTTGAGATCCCTGAGTGTCACCTTACCTGAGTTGAGGGTTGAGATCCCTGAGTGTCACCTTACCCGAGTTGGGGGTTGAGATCCCTGAGTGTTACCTTACCGAGTTGAGGGTTGAGATCCCTGAGTGTCACCTTACCCGAGTTGAGGGTTGAGATCCCTGAGTGTCACCTTACCGAGTTGAGGGTTGAGATCCCTGAGTGTCACCTTACCCGAGTTGAGGGTTGAGATCCCTGAGTGTTATCTTACCGAGTTGAGGGTTGAGATCCCTGAGTGTCACCTTACCCGAGTTGAGGGTTGAGATCCCTGAGTGTCACCTTACTCGAGTTGAGGGTTGAGATCCCTGAGTGTCACCTTACCCGAGTTGAGGGTTGAGATCCCTGAGTGTCACCTTACTCGAGTTGAGGGTTGAGATCCCTGAGTGTTACCTTACCCGAGTTGAGGGTTGAGATCCCTGAGTGTCACCTTACTCGAGTTGAGGGTTGAGATCCCTGAGTGTCACCTTACCCGAGTTGAGGGTTGAGATCCCTGAGTGTCACCTTACCCGAGTTGAGGGTTAAGATCCCTGAGTGTTACCTTACCGAGTTGAGGGTTGAGATCCCTGAGTGTCACCTTACCGAGTTGAGGGTTGAGATCCCTGAGTGTCACCTTACTCGAGTTGAGGGTTGAGATCCTGAGTGTCACCTTACCCGAGTTGAGGGTTGAGATCCCTGAGTGTCACCTTACCCGAGTTGAGGGTTGAGATCCTGAGTGTTACCTTACCCGAGTTGAGGGTTGAGATCCCTGAGTGTCACCTTACCCGAGTTGAGGGTTGAGATCCCTGAGTGTCACCTTACCCGAGTTGAGGGTTGAGATCCCTGAGTGTCACCTTACCTGAGTTGAGGGTTGAGATCCTGAGTGTCACCTTACCCGAGTTGAGGGTTGAGATCCTGAGTGTTACCTTATCCGAGTTGAGGGTTGAGATCCCTGAGTGTTACCTTACCCGAGTTGAGGGTTGAGATCCCTGAGTGTCACCTACCCGAGTTGAGGGTTGAGATCCCTGAGTGTTACCTTACCCGAGTTGAGGGTTGAGATCCCTGAGTGTCACCTTAGCCGAGTTGAGGGTTGAGATCCCTGAGTGTCACCTTACCCGAGTTGAAGGTTGAGATCCCTGAGTGTCACCTTACCCGAGTTGAGGGTTGAGATCCCTGAGTGTTACCTTACCCGAGTTGAGGGTTGAGATCCCTGAGTGTTACCTTACCCGAGTTGAGGGTTGAGATCCCTGAGTGTCACCTTACCCGAGTTGAGGGTTGAGATCCCTGAGTGTTACCTTAACCGAGTTGAGGGTTGAGATCCCTGAGTGTTACCTTACCGAGTTGAGGGTTGAGATCCCTGAGTGTCACCTTACCCGAGTTGAGGGTTAAGATCCCTGAGTGCTTCACTGAAAACCTATTACTCACTTTTTGGCCCAGATGGCAGAGAGATTTCCTTTATATTAAATTATTTATTTGACTTTAAGTCTACGACTTAAACCAATTTATAGATGATTATTAATACAAGAGAATTTATTTTTCAAAGCGAAAACGTTGAGATACCATACTTATCTTTAATACAAGACTGAATTTTTATTCCGTGAGATGGAGTGTGTGTATTGCTGTCATCATTACAAGACACCATTTCTTACCCTACAGAGCTGAGATGGTGGCAGAGGCCCTGGTAAAACTCCTAGAAGAAGGTCGTAATGGAGCTTGCTTGGTGGTAGTAGCTGACAAGGAGCCCTTCTACGTGGACTCCCCCATTCCTTCCTAGCTCCTGCTGCTACCTTCTCCACTACAACTGATTCAATCACATATATCTTTGTTAAACATCACATCACTTGTCTGGGACCGGAAGGCGCGGAAGGGGCAAGGTGATGCTTACCAGCAACATTATAGAACACCCAGACGTCTTGACCTGAGTTATCTTAATCAACACTCTCTTGTGATGGACGGTTTTATATATTTTATAGTATTTTGTAAGTACTGGTGACTGAACCCAAGGAGTTGCATAAGGAAGTACAAGGCAGTGTCAACTAGGCCACAGACAGTACCTGTGGACTCTTGTGTGACCCCCGGGATGGTCTCCTGAACTCTTCACATTATTTCTCATTCTCACAACATTGTAAAATTCACGCTTCATATTTAAGCACATTTAAAGCCGTTTATAGCATATCTGTATTGTTCATCACTGCTATATTTATTATATATTTTGTAAACTTTAGAATTTATTATAAACTTTATTATTTACATTCTTATTACATTTGAATTATATTTTCATACTTTTACAATTACACTTTAAGGTTCCTAATATTTTTATATCTCAAAAAATTTAAATCCTTGTTAGTTAATTAGGGTAATAATATTTGATACAGTATACTCTTATTTTTTACCACTAATTTTTATGTGTGATTTCAAGTACATAATATGTGAGGGCGCAAACACACATACACACACACACACAGAAAAGAGGCACTAAACTATAGACCAGTGTCACTTACGTGTATAGTGTGCAAAGTCATGGAGAAGATTATCAGGAAAAGAATGGTGGAACACCTGGAGCTGAACAGGATAATCAACGCCAGTCAGCACGGATTCAGGGAAGGCAAATCCTGTGTAACAAACCTCCTGGAGTTCTATGATAAAGTAACAGAGGTAAGGCAAGAGAGAGAGAGGGATGGGTTGATTGCATTTTCCTGGACTGCAGGAAGGCCTTCGACACAGTTCCTCACATGAGATTAGTAAAGAAGTTGGAAGAACAAGCATGTATAACAGGAAGGGCACTGGAATGGATCAGGGAATACCTCACAGGGAGGCAACAACGGGTCATGGTGCGTGATGAGGTATCACAGTGGGCGCCTGTGACGAGCGGTGTACCACAGGGGTCAGTCCTAGGACCAGCGTTATTCTTGGTATATGTAAATGACATGACGGACGGGATAGACTCAGAATTGTCTCTGTTCGCAGATGATGTGAAATTAATGAGGAGAATCACATCGGAAGACGACCAAGCAGGACTTCAAACAGACCTGGACAAGCTTGACATCTGGTCTAGCAACTGGCTTCTCGAATTCAATCCCACCAAATGCAAAGTCATGAAGATCGGAGAAGGGCAAAGAAGACCGCTGACAGAGTACAGGCTAGGCGGACAAAGGCTACAAACCTCCTTGGGGTGAGTATAACGCCAAGCACGTCTCCGGAGGCACACATCAACCAGATAACTGCGGCAGCATATGGGCGACTGGCAAACCTAAGATTAGCGTTCCGTTACCTTAACAAGGAATCGTTCAAGACACTGTACACCGTGTACGTCAGGCCCATACTAGAATATGCAGCACCAGTCTGGAACCCACACCTGGTCAAGCACGTAAAGAAACTAGAGAAATTGCAAAGGTTTGCGACAAGGTTAGTTCCACAACTCAGGGGACTGTCCTATGAAGAAAGGTTGAGGAAATAGGACTAACAACACTGGAGGAAAGAAGGGTCAGAGGAGACATGATAACGATATACAAAATACTGCGGGAATCGACAAGGTAGACAGTGACAGGATGTTCCAGAGAGGGAACACAGAAACAAGGGGACACAACTGGAAGCTGAAGACTCAGATGAGTCAACGGGATGTTAGGAAGCATTTCTTCAGCCATAGAGTAGTCAGGAAGTGGAATAGTCTAGAGAAAGATATAGTGGAGGCGGGAACCATACATAGTTTTAAGACAAGGTATGATAAAGCTCATGGAGCAGGGAGAGCAGAGACCCAGTAGCAGACAGCGAAGAGGCGGGGCCAGGAGCTGAGTCTCGACCCCTGCAACCACAATTAGGTGAGTACAATTAGGTGAGTACACACACTCACACACACACACACACACACACACACACACACACACACACAACCTACTGGAGTTCTATGAAAAGGTGACAGCAGTAAGACAAGAGAGAGAGGGGTGTGTAGATTGAATTTCTTTTGACTGTAAGAAGGTGTTTGACACAGTCCCACACAAAAGATTAGTGCAAAAGCTGGAGGATCAGGCAGGAAAAACAGGGAAGGCACTACAATGGATCAGGGAATACCTGTCATGAAGACAAGAGCTAGTCATGGTACGTGGCGAGGTGTCAGAGTGGGGTTCCATAGGGGTCAGTCCTAGGACCGGTGCTATTTCTGGTATTTGTGAACGACATGACGGAAGGAATAGACTCCAAAGTGTCCCTGTTTGCAGATGATGTGAAGTTGATGAGAAGAATTCAGTCGGACGAGGACCAGGCAGAATTTCAAAGGGATCTGGACAGGCTGCAAGCCTGGTCCAGCAACTGGCTCCTGGAGTTCAACCCCACCAAGTGCAAAGTCATGAAGATTGTGGAAGGGCAAAGAAGACCGCAGACGGAGTACAGTCTAGGGGGCCAGAGACTACAAACTTCACTCAAATAAAAAGATCTTGGGGTGAGTACAACGCCAGGCACATCTCCTGAGGCGCACATCAACCAAATAACTGCTGCAGCATATGGGCGCCTAGCAAACCTAAGAACAGCATTCCGACATCGTAATACGGAATCGTTCAAGACCCTGTACACTGTGTACGTTAGGCCCATACTGGAGTATGCAGCACCAGTTTGGAACCCACACCTATCCAAGCACGTAAGGAAACTAGAGAAAGTGCAACAAGACTAGTCTCGGAGCTAAGGGGTATGTCCGACGAGGAGATGTTAAGGGAAATCGATCTGACAACACTGGAGAGATAGTGGGGACATGATAACGACACATAAAATACTGAAAGGAATCGACAAGGTGGACAGAGACAGAATGTTCCAGAGATGGGACACAGCAACAAGGGGTCACAGTAGGAAGTTGAAGACTCAGATGAGTCACAGGGATGTTAGGAAGTATTTCTTCAGTCACAAAGTAGTCAGGAAGTGGAATAGTTTGGGAAGTGATGTAGTGGAGGCAGGATCCATACATAGCTTTAAGGAGAGGTATGATAAAGCTCATGGAGCAGGAAGAGTGACCCAGTAGCGGCCAGTGAAGAGGCGGGGCCAGGAGCTGTGACTCGGCCCCTGCAACCACAACTAGGTGAGTACAACTAGGTGAGTCCACACACACACAGTAGTGATCAATGAAGAGACAGGGTCAGGAGCTATGGATCGACCCCGGCAACCACAAATAGGTGAGTACACACACACACACACACACACACACATGCATGCACAAACACACAACCAGTTAAGAGGCATGGCCAGGAGCTGTGAATCTACCCATGCAACCACAATTAGGTTAGTACATGCACACACATACATATTCATTCACTTCAAGAACGTAACTCAGTGCCACTCAAAATTAAAGTTAGGCAGCTTCGTCACTGGTTAAAGCTATCTTCTTGAACCTGCTAAAGCAAGAATTGCCAATGAAAGTGTAATGAACTTAGTCATTGGTCATTAATGACAGAAACTCAGATGACTTGTTCTGGATATTTCTTCCCTAAGCTAAAGTATTGGTAAGAGAAAATAACACAATGCGTTTGTCCTTATTGTAAATGGTAGCTAGTGTGGTTATTTTTTATAATATAATTTCCATTAATTACTGAAATTTTCAATAAACTATTACTGAACTCAGGTTTCGGACCTTGAGATTATTTTCTATTATCCCTAAATGTATGTATTATACTGTAATATAAAGTGAACAGTTCCATAAATACATTTTCACTGAAGCTTTACCAATAAAACATAATTTGCCTAGTTGTATTATTTACCAGATGTTTTAATGGAGTAACGAACAATATGTTTTGTTACAGTAGAAATTATAACTAAGGCTCATTGTTCTTACTGAGAGTCTCGCAGTATCGGGAAGAAATACTACTCAAAGTTTTTTTTATAGAGCAGTTGTAGTGGAGGATGGTTTAAATAAGAGGGAGGTGGCCAACAGCATACTTCAACATGAAAATGGTACATAATACCGACAGGTTGATAAGACACTTATGCAACAGTTTGGTATTTTGATTCCGAAACGTTTCGCCTACACAGTAGGCTTCTTCAGTCGAGTACAGAAGAGTTAGCAGAAGCAGTAGATATGTGAAGACGATGTAATCAGTCCATCACCCTTGAAGACGTAGCTTTGAGGTGGTCAGTCCCTCAACCTGGAGAAGTTTTGCTCCATAGTCTGGAACACTGTTCCATAGTCTGGAACACTGTTCCAGAGTCTGGAACACTGTTCCATAGTCTGGAACACTGTTCCAGGTCAGCAATTTCACCTGCCTTGAAAGGTGCAGTTAGTGTGCAGCAATATTCCAGCCTAGATAGAACAAGCGATCTGTAAAGTGTCAACATGGGCTTGGCATCCCTGGTTTTGAAGGTTCTCATTATCCATCCTGTCATTTTTCTAGCAGATGCAATTGCTACGGTGTTATGGTCCTTGAAGGTGAGATCCTCTGACATGATCACTCTATTGTGTGGTTGGAATTAGTTTTGTACTCAGATGAGATTTTAATTTCCTCACGTTTTCCGTATCTGAGTAATTGAAATTTCTCATCATTGAACTTCATATTGTTTTCTGCAGCCCATTTAAAGATTTGGTTTATGTCTGCTTGGAGTCTTGCAGTGTCTTCAACGGTGGACACTGTCATACAGATTCGGGTGTCATCTGCAAAGGAAGACACGGCACTGTGGCTTATATCCCTGTCTATTTCTGATATGAGGATGAGGAACAGGATGGGAGCGAGTACTGTGCCTTGTGGAACAGAGCTTTTCACATTAGCTGCCTCAGACTTTACTCTGTTGACTACTACTCTTTGTGCTCTACTTGTTAGGAAATTATAGATCCATCTACCAACTTTTCCTGTTATTCCTTTATCACGCATTTTGTGTGCTATTACACCATGGTCACACTTGTCAAAGGCTTTTGCAAAGTCTGTGTATATAACATCCGCATTCTGTTTGTCTTCTAGAGCATCCAGAACCTTGTCGTAGTGGTCCAGTAGTTGGGACAGACAGGGGCGACCTGCTCTAAACCCGTGCTGCTCAGGGTTGTGTAATTGATGGGTATCTAGATGAGTGGCGATCTTGCTTCTTAGAACCCTTTCAAAGATTTTTATGATATGGGACGTTAGCGCTATTGGTCTGTAGTTCTTTGCTATTGCTTTACTGCCCCCTTTGTGGAGTGGGGCTATGCTCCCTCTCCATAGGATGTTAAAAGCACGTGATAGAGGCTTCTTGCAGTTCTTGATGAACACGGAGTTCCATGAGTCTGGGCCTGGAGCGGAGTGCATGGGCATGTCATTTATTGCCTTTTCGAAGTCATTTGGCGTCAGGGTGATGTCAGATAGGCATGCGTCAGTCAAGTTCTGTGGCACTCTCATAAAAAATTCATTTAGGTCTTCGATTTTTAGTCTGGTTAGCGGCTCGCTAAAAACTGAGTCATACTGGGACTTAAGTAACTCACTCATTTCCTTGCTGTCATCTGCGTAGGACCCATCCCGTTTAAGTAGGGGCCCAATACTGGTTGCTGTTCTCGACTTGGACTTTGTATAAGAAAAGAAATACTTTGGGTTTCTTTCAATTTCGTTTATGGCTTTTAGTTCTTCCCGCGTTTCTTGATTCCTATAAGATTCCTTTAGTTTTAATTCGATGTTTGCTATTTCTCTGACTAGTGTCTCCCTTCGTATTTCAGATATATTGGCCTCTTGTAGCCGCTCCGTTATTCTTTGCCTTCGCCTGTGTAGGGAGCCCCTCTCTCTTCTAGTTTGCATCTTTTCCTCCTTTTTCTTTAAGGTAGGTGGTAAAAACGTCGCACCGTATTCGGGGAAGCTGGACGCATAGTTTTAGGCATGTAAGAGGCAGAGGCACTAGAAGAAACAGGGGGAGCCTCAGCACCTGGAGCGGGTGACGAAGCGTTACCAGCAGAAGCTACAGGGGAACGGGAAGAGTCTGAAGAATGGTCCAATAATGAAGCCGGGTCTGAACAGGATGTGGTAACAAAAAGGGGCTTGGGAGGAGGAGGGTTATCACGGAACGAAGACTCCATGATGATGGGACTTCCTTCATATTATTATTTTAAGAAAAAGAAAAAAAGATGGAAAAAAGAAGAAAAAAAGAGGGACATTGGAGGGACAGTCACTAGAAGGCATGAAAGGGCCGTTAGTTCCACCTCTCATCTGAGAGACCCTCGAGACCACAAGTAGTGCAGATGAAGTGTGGCACCTGTGCCATACCCTACCCGTCACGCCAGTAAACCAGCGCTCCGGGATAGCAACCTCACATCTACTGAGCCACCTCAGCGGACAAAAGAGAGGGCGGTCGGAAACCCGCCACAAAGCATACCTCCTTCGGCTGCCACCTCCCAGAACCAAAAGGCAGCTTCTTGAGATACACCCGTCACCTGCAGGACACCCTGCCCACTTCTCAGAAATCCGGGAAGGAAGCAGGGAGCTTCCAGACAATCCACATTCCATGGCAAACTACACCACACACGAGGAACCTCACGGAGCAGGATGAACCCTTCATACACCGAGGTCTGGGGTTCGAATCTTCTCCGGTACGGCTGGAAAACCTTAGGGACGTGTTTCCATAAGACACCTGCTGTCCCTGTTCCTGTTCACCCAACAGTTTAAAATGGGTACCTGGGTGTTAGTCGACTGGTGTGGGTCGCATCCTGGGGCAAAACTAACCTAATTTGCCCGAAATGCCCAGCATAACATGCGGCTTTCTATATAGTAGTATGTCACTGATGTCAGCTATGGTCTGTATACCTTGTACATGTACTTGTATACCTTGTACATGTACTTGTATACCTTGTACATGTACTTGTATACCTTGTACATGTACTTGTAGTAAATAAAGATATTATTATATTACGATATTATATAATAAATGACTCCAGCGGAAATAAGACAGTCCCCGATGACGCACTGTCTTAACACAACTTTAGAGAAAATGGAAATCGACGAGGGAGGACTCCTCACATTCGCACGTAGTATATCTGTGAGGAAACATCCATTACACTGTTACAGTATGTTGTACTCTCATCTAACAGTTGAGACGTGCTCTCTGATGTGCGAAACGTGTGGACGACGTATCAGAGAGACGCCATTGTAACGCAGACCTGCCCTATAATCAAGAAGTAATAAACCCGTAGATAGATCTAACATAGTACTAAATGTCGATAACGAGGTATGCCACGAAACAACTAAAGTGGCAAATTGCTTTAATTCATACTACACAACTGTCGCATCAACACTAGTAAGTAAGCTACCAGCTGCATCAAATACCTTTAACACAGACTCTGATAAATTTAAAACATACTATACCAAGAAAGGGGTAACTCCAAACAGTTGTCAACTAGTAAGTGTATCTCATGACTTCGTGCAAAAAGAACTAAGCAGGTTAAACCCAACTATGAGCACCGGCCCAGATAACATCCCGTCTAAGTTCCTAAAAGATGGTGACTCTGAACTGGCAGTCCCCATTGCTCACATAATAAATTTGTTCATCATCACTAATACAGTACCAGAGGGGTTCAAGGAGGCCAAAGTTACTCCTATCTTCAAGAAAAATAATAGGTCTGATGTCAGCAACTATAGGCCTGTTAGTATACTCAGTATAATATCCAAAATTCTAGAGAGGGCGGTGTACTGTCAAGTAGTTAAGTATCTTAATGACAACAACATTCTTCATAGTTACCAATCAGGATTTAGGAGATCTTACTCAACCGACACCTCCCTAATTAATCTGATGGATTACATGAGAACTTTTTAGTTTGATATCTTTATTATGCACCCCATACCCATCCTGTGGGCGGTAGTCAAAAGATTACAGAGGTACGTAATGGGTCCAGGGACTGGACCCCAAAGTTTTGATAGCTGAGCAAGTTACAAAGGTAATGAACTCACAAGTTACAAAGGTAATGAACTCACAAGTAACAAAGGTAATGAACTCACAAGTTACAAAGGTAATGAACCCACAAGTTACAAAGGTAATGAACTCACAAGTTATAAAGGTAATGAACTCACAAGTTACAAAGGTAATAAACTCACAAGTTACAAAGGTAATGAATCATGTAAGTAAATTTACTTACTTACGTTTATACATGGTTACAATCATGAACAAATTATATAGTAATGAACAATTCACTAGTGTACACCCGGTCACAACTGTAATGAGTTTTTGGTGCAAATTTTAATTGTTGGGTTACACACATACATACATACACACATACATATACACACACACACACATACACAAACATACACATACATACACACACACTTACACATACACACACAGGGGCCAGGAGCTATGAATCGCCCCTGCAACCACAACTAGGTGAGTACACACACACACGCACATACAACAGGCCCAGTTTTCAATCGACATGCGCATAGGACAAAATGGTAACTAATACACACACATACACACACACACACGTGGCAATGCTTTATTTACAGGGAGCAAAGTCAGGGTATTTTTCCAGAATGGTCTGTAATATACCACTGTGGATAAAATACTTTGACATATCTTGAACATTTCTGAGTGAGTTGTCTCTAAATTCACTGAAATGTAGATAGGGAACCTCATAGGAATGGTAACTTTAGACTTGTAAAAGGCCTTCGATACTGTCAACCACAATGTATTATGTAAGAAACTTCAAGCTATCGGCATAGGTTCCATAGACTAGTTTAAGTCCTATCTTAACAATAGGAAACAAATTGTCAAAATCAACAAAACAGAATCAGAACCACTGCCAATAGCATGTGGAGTTCCCCAAGGTAGTATTCTGGGTCCTTTATTATTCCTGTGTTATGTAAATGATATGCCCATCAGTGTCAAGTGCAAACTCCTACTGTATGCGGATGACAGTGCTCTGTTAGTGTCAGGTAAAGACCCACAAGATATAGCTAATGTATTAACACTGGAACTGGAGTCCTGCAGCAAATGGTTAGTAGACAACAAACTATCGTTACACCTCGGGAAAACAGAAGCCATACTCTTTGGCACGAAATATAAACTGAGAAGGGTAAATAATTTTAATGTCCGGTGTAATGGGGAATCCATCACTTCAGTTTCTGCAGTAAAATATCTGGGAATCCTTTTTGACCCATGCATGTCAGGAGAATTG
This sequence comes from Cherax destructor, assembly GCA_009830355.1. NCBI lineage: Eukaryota > Metazoa > Arthropoda > Malacostraca > Decapoda > Parastacidae > Cherax > Cherax destructor. The sequence goes on from WNWK01008569.1 coordinate 60,523, forward strand.
ATAGGGAACAGCATAGTAAAGAAAGCGAATGCCAGACTGAAGTTCCTCTACAGACAAGCACAGTGTCTACCTACTGAGGCTCGCAGGACACTATGGACTACGCTTGCTCTTCATGGTACTTTGCCTTGACAAAAAAACTGAAAGATAAACTGCAAATCGCCCAGAACAAAATGATAAGATTCATCCTGGACCTGGGTCCAAGGGAGCATGTAGGCCAGGATGAATTACAACAATTGGATATGCTGAATATTGAAGACAGAGTAAAACAACTTAAATTGAATCAAGTTTATAAAATTGCTCACAAACAGTGTCCAGAATATCTTGCTGCCAATTTTGTCAAGGCTGGGAACCAAAGCAGTCATAGTACTAGGGGGAGAGAGCACAACTTTGTAGTACCCACAGTCAGTGGCCAGGCTTCAAACACCTTTTATTGTACAGCAATAAAGAAATGGAACAGACTGCCTGCACATGTCAAAGCCAGTCATAGCATGAGCCAGTTCAAGAAGAGAGCCAAAAGGCACCTAATGAATGTTGCGACAGAAAGGGAGGAGAATAATTTTTTATTTTTTTTAGCTAACACACATGTAAATGTAAATAACTCTTTTTACCTTATTCCTAGTATATATTCTTTATAGTATAAAAACATATATCTCCTACGATGTATAATATTAAGGTATTAAATGGACCCCAATGGAAATATGTCACTCTGACTTTTGGTTATCCTGGGTTCTCTACATATGCTGCTATGTATGATGATCTATATAACTGTATTTGTGTATACATGAATAAACTTACTTACTTAACGTTTCATAACGAGCAAGTAAGTAAGTAAGTAAGTTTATTCAGGTATACACAAATACAGTTACATAGATTATCATACATAACAGCATATGTGTAGAGAACCCTCAGAACAAAAGTCAGACAGAATGACTTATTTCCATTGAGTTCCATTTAATACCTTAATATATACACTGTAGGAGATATATGTTATTATACTTAAATAATATATACTAGGAATAAGGTAAAAGTTATTTACATTTACATGTGTGTTACTAAAAATAAAAAATCATTCTCTCCCTTTCTGTCCTACATTCATTAGGTACCTTTGGTTCTCTTCTTGAACTGGCTCATGCTATGTTGCTTGACATGTAGCATCTGTCATTCCTTTGCTGTACATAAAAGGTGTTTGAAGCCTGGCCTGACTGTGGGTACTACAAAGTTGTGCTCTCTCCTAGTCTATGATTGCTGGTTCCAGCTGACAAATGGCAATTTTGGACACTGTTTGTGAGCAATTTATAAACTGATTCTAGCCATTGTCCAAAGTATCCTTAAGATAAGATTTTGTTAGGATTTTTAACCCCGGAGGGTTAGCTACCCAGTATATTTCCATTGTGCTTCTCAATCTTGTCCCACAGGATGCGACCTACACCAGTCGATTAACACCCAGGTACCTATTTGCTTGCTAGGTGAACGGGACAACAGGTGTATGGAAACACGCAACGTTTCAACCCATGCCGGGGATCGAACCACGGACAATCAGCGTGTGAAGCGAGAGCGTTGCCTATCAGGCCACGGGCCACCGGGAGATTGTACAATTGACTCTACAAAATAAGAAAAACTTTTTAAATGTCTTGACTCGAATTGTACAAGGCATCATGTTTTAAAAGATAGGATTCAATTATGGTTCTTTTAATAATAAAACTGATGTGTACAATGGCCTGAGCAGCTGAGAGCCCATCAGGTGATTACAAGCACTAAGCACATTCAGTGCCTGTGCTTTACTAATCAAGTACTGATGGCAGGGTAGTCTGGTTTTCAGCGAGTTACCTCTATGTATACCTAGAGTAGACCTGGAGAGGGTTCTGGGGGTCAACACCCCCGCGACCCGGTCGGTGACCAAGCCTCGCAGTGGATCAAGGCTTGATCAACCACGCTGTTTCTGCTGGCCACCCGCAAACCGACGTACGAACCACAGCCCGGCTGGTCAGGTACTGACTTTAGGGGCCTGTCCAGTGCCTTCTTGAAGACAGCCAGGGTCTATTGGTAATCCCCCTTTTGTATGCTGGTAGGTAGCTGAACAGTTTTGGGCCCCTGACGCTTACTGCACTGTATCTTAGCAACAACACCCCTGCTTTTCATTGGGGAGATGTTGCATCTCCTGCCAAGTCTTTTGATTTCGGAGTAATTTTTGTGTGCAGATTTGGGACTAGTCCCTCTAGAACTTTCCAAGTGCATATTAACATGTATATTGCGACCCCAGAATGGGAACCAATGTATATATGTGATTTATTATGAATATTTCATTTCTTATAATTTTATATTGCTGATATTTTCGATAATAGCTAAATCGTTAATATCTTGCTTTATATTATTATTTGACATAGCTATTTTAGTAGGTAGGATGTTACACTATTGTGCTCAAGTGTGTTGTAGCTGCCCGGGAGTTGGCAAACTACCGCTTATGACACTTTGCTTGTTATAATGCCGGCTTTTGCTGGGCAGCCAGTCGGTGGCATGACCACACCTGAGGTGGGAGACTGCTTCTCCTTCCTCCTCCTCTCTGGTCTGCTGACCATCGTTGAGACAACACCTTTCTCCTGTCTCTGCTTGTTTTCTCGCCATTTAGACTCTGTTTGGTAGAGTATGTGTTCGGTGGTGAGACGAAACATACTTCTCAGGACTCTGTGTAACTCTGTTCACAGAGAATAGCCTAGACAGTGATTTTCGACGTTTTTATGGGTTGTGTGTCACATTGACACTCTGAGATAACTCAGGTCTCTAGCTATAGCTATTGACCTAATTCGCTAAGGCATCTGTGCACCGTCACAGTCTGGGATTTTTATGCTGAACCTAGATTCAGTAATAAGGGAGTTTTGTGACTATTTTGGAGTATCTGTTGATGGTCCCCAGTTAGGGTCGATTTTCTATCTCCTGGTTCCTGACGCTGTGTTGCTGCTGCTTGCTTTATTGCTGTTCTGCAAATTGGTCATTTTACTGTTCAATCAAGCTGTTCTGATTGTCAGTTTGTTAGAGAAGCTAGCTTATGAGAAGTTGTTCAGTCGGACACTGGTTGAGTCGAGTCTTAGAGTTACCTGGAGCACACTCATACACACATCTATACTTATTTGTATATATCTGCATATTATTATATTGCTGACATTGTACCTGACGGTACTTCAGAGTCATTTAGATATATGTGCCTCCAGCACAGTCTTATTGTATATGAGAGAAGTGTAGGAGCTAACCTCCTAATTAACATCAGTATGTTTATATTTGGTTTACTACGATACCCTAGACGTTCTAACTTTGATAATAAACATTTTAAATATATTTCTTTGGTTGGTACCCTATCAGTTGTAATCCACTTGGTGACTATTGAATATATCGGATAACTGGACCAGGATACTGACTTTGTTGCAAAAGCCCAGTAACAGGCTGGATGCTAGAAGGGCTATCCTTTCTAGTGTTCACTGGAGATGTCTATTACTAATAGATATCGTGTCATTTTGTAACAATGTATCTTTATCGCCTGCATTCCAGGTAGTACAAATCAAGGTCAAGGGAGTTCAACCGTCCCTTCAACCGCATCGTGAAGGTTCTCTGTATATTTTCCAGGTCAACAATTTCGCCTGCTTTGAAATGGAACGTTAGTGTACAGCAGTATTCCAGCCTAGAGAGAACAAGCGATTTGAAGAGAATTATCATGGGATTGGCGTCCTTATTTTTCAAATTTTTATTTTCTCATCTTATCATTTTTCTAGCAGCTGTGGAAGATACATTGTTGTGATCTTTGAAAGTGAGATCCTCTGACATTATCACTCCCAGGTCCTTCAAAACAGATTTTCGCTCTATTGTGTAGTTGGAATTTGCTTTATACTCCGATAGAGTTGTAATTTCCTGAAGTTTTCCCTGTCGGAGTAATTTAAATTTCTCTACATTGAACTTCATATTGTTTTCTGCGGCCCATTTAAATTTGGTTTATGTCTGTTTGGAGTCTTGCAGTGTCTTCGATGGAGGACACTGTCATGCAAATTCGGGTGCCATCCGCATAGGAAGACACGGTGCTGTGGCTCACATCCCTGTCTATGTCAGGTATGAGGATGAGGAGCAGGATGGGACAGAGTACTGTGCCTTGTGGAACAGATCTTTTACTGTAGCTGCCTCAGACTTCACTCTGTTTACTATTATTCTTTGTGTTCTATTTGTTATTAAGTTATAGATCCATGTACCAACTTTTCCTCTTATTACTTTAGCAAACATTTTGTGTGCTATTACACCATGATAGCATTTGTTGAAGGCTTTCGCAAAGTCTGTGTATACTACACCTGCATTTTGTTTGGCCTATAGAGCATCCAGAACTGTCATAGTGGTCCAGTAGTTGGGACAGGCAGGAGCGGCTTGCCCTAAACCCATGTTACCCTGGGTTGTGTAACTGATGGGTATCTACTTGGGAGGCGATCATGCTTCTTTGAATCCTTTCAAAGATTTTTATGATGTGGGTCTGTAATGCTTTGCAACTGCTTTACTGCCACCTTTGTAGAGTGGGGCTATGTCTGTTGTTTTTACTGACTATGGGATGACCTCTGTGTCCATGCTCCCTCTCCATAGAATGCTGAAGGCACGTGAAAGGGGTTTCTTATAGTTCTTGATGAACACGGAGTTCCACGATTTCGGGCCTGGGGCAGAGTGCATGGGCATGTTATTAATTGATGTTTCAAAGTCTTGTGGAGTTAGGATAATGTCAGAGAGTTTTGAATTGACTAAATTTTGAATCTCGGTCATAAAAAAATCATTTAGATTGTCGACTCTTAGTCTGGTTAACGGCTCACTAAATGCTGACTCGTATTTCTTTGCTGTCATGTGTGTAAATCCCGTCTCGTCTAAGCAGAGATCCAATACTGGATGTTGTTTTTGCTCTAGATTTGGCATTAGAAAAGAAATATTTATTTTTCAATTTCCTTTATGGCATTAAGTTCTTCCTGAGTTTCTTGTCTCCTGCTTGATATTTGATATTTCTTTGAACAGTGCCAATTTAAATTTATTTAATGTCACTTAAAACCATTGACATATTTTTTCATTATGTTCAGATTGATTTCTGATTTCTGCAGATTAATGGCAGAAACAAATTTTCATTCGGCAAGAGAAATGGTCTGGTGATACAGAAAACGTTTCACAACTCATGGAGAAACGTTTCCTTTAAATTCAGCAGAAAACACCCTAGTCGGTTAGGTCAAACTCGCCATGAGGCAGTGGGTAGAATAAAAGAGGGTAAATCAGCTGGGATTAATAGGATTAAGACAGAAATGTTAAAAGCAGGTTGGGATATAGTTTTTTAGTGTATAAAGGCAAAGGGGACAAAAGAGAGTGTAAAAATTTTAGGATAATAAGTCTGTTGAGTGTACCTGGTAAAGTGTATGGTAGAGTTAGTATTGAAAAAATTAAGAGTAAGATGGAAAGCAGGAAAGCAGATGAACAAGGAGGCTTTAGGAAGGGTAGGGTGTGTGTGTTTACAGTGAAACGTACAGGTGAACAAAATTTAGATAAGGGTAAAGAAGTTTTTGTTGCATTTATGGATTTTAAAAAGGCGTATGATAGGGTGGATAGGGGAGAGGGCGAAATGTGAAAGATGTTGCAACTGTATGGAATAGGAGGTAGGTTACTGAAAGCAGTGAAGAGTGTTTACGAGGATAGTGAGACTCAATGGGAGTTATCACAGTTGCTTTTTGCTGATGACACTGTGCTTTTGGGAGATTCTGAAGAGAAGTTGCAGAGGTTGGTGGACAAGTTTCGTAGGATATGTAAAAGAAGGAAATTAAAAGTGAACATAAGAAAGAGTAAGGCAATGAGAATAACAAAAAATTAGGTAACGAAAGATTGGATATCAGATTGGAGGGAGAGAGTATGGGGGAAGTGAATGTATTTTGATATTTGGGAGTGGATGTGTCAGCAGATGGGTCTATGAAGGATGTGAAGAATCAGAATTGACGAGGAAAAAGGTGAGTGGTGCACTGAGGAGTCTGTGGAGACAAAGAACTTTATCCATGGAAGCAAACAGAAATGTATGAGAGTATAGTTATACCAGTGCTCTTATATGGGTGTGAAACATTGGTGGTAAATGTTGCAACAAGGAGAAGGCTGGAGGCAGTGCAGATGTCATGTTTGAAGGTAATCTGGAATTTAGGAGGAGTTGAGGGGTTGCTGAAAGTATTATCCAGAGGGCTGAGGGGAAGCTGGTGAGGTGGTGCGGACATTTAGAGAGAATGGAATGAAATAGAATGACTTTTAGAGCGTATAAATCTGTTGTGGAAGGAAGATGGGTAGGGGATCGTCCTAGGAAAGGTTGGAGGGAGGGGGTAAAAGTAGGTTCTATGTGCAAAGGGCTTTGACTTTCAGCAAGCACGTGTGAGCGTCTTAGATAGGAGCGAGTGGAGACAAATGATTTTTAAGACTTAACGTGCTGTTGGAGTGTAAGCAAAGTAACATTTATAAAGGATTCAGGAAAACTGGTAAGCCAGACTTGAGTACAGGAGGTGGAAGGTACAGTGCCTGCATTCTGAAGGAGGGTGTGTGGAAAATGTGTATGGACTGCCTCCATATGAGATGCTCACCCTAGCAAGTACTGTTGACACAGACACCCTGAGATTAGTCGTCTCAGTCTCACAAGTGGCTTTTAAGACACATTTCCATATGTAAATTGACCTTGCAGGAAATTCCTAACTACATGCATAAACAAAGAACTGACTTACTTGGAGGTGGAGATTATGCTACTAGAAATCCCCTGATTCTACCCAAGCAAACCTAGATACCTCTGGTCCCTCTCTTCACGACACCATGTGCATCTTAAGGATCCCTAAATTCAATGGATATTCCTCAAGCAATATTTATGCAGTAAATGAGACACTGTTTCTGGACTAATACTTAATGAGTTACATTGTAATCTACTCACTCTATAGTGGGCGTTCTCTCGCTGATAACCCATAGTTCAAATAACCCACGTTTCTCAGAATATGCTGGCCAACTATACTAAGAGAAATGAAAGGTATTGTCTGTCTTACTGCAGGGGGCCTCGATGGAGTCGAATGTCCTCAGTACTTTGGGAAGCCTTTATGATTCTTTGTTCAACAGGCCGAGTATTTTGAAGACATGTGGGGCACTGAGCTGTAGCTCGTGGTACCTTGTTATCACCATGATGTCTAGTCGACAAGAACGTGCTGGTGTTTGTCTGACCCCCTCCTGCCTCCGTTCAAACACGGGGTTGCTTGTTCACCTTATTTAATATAACCTAATATAGGTAGGCTTAGACCTATATTAAGGTCTAAGCCTACCTATATTAAAGTCTAAGGTTTCATTATTAATTCTAATATTAGTTACTAACAGGATTAACCTACCTAATCCTCCTTAAAGGGTAAATCAATCAATTAGTATGTGTAAACTCACTGTCTCCTCCGTTCTGCGTTTGTCTGGGTGGATGTTAAGGGCTGCTAAGGGGGAGCATTTTTCGATATATAAAAAAGTTAAAACTGAAAAATTATGGAAAAATATTTTTTCTTACCAAAAAATAGTGCATCATTCTGGCAACAAGTTGATGCAATCTGCTTATTTCTATCATATTTCTAAGTATGTTTATACTAAAATGTATTTTTTTTGTTCTTGCGTCAGCAAAAAGACGTGTTGCTGATTAGTCAGTTTTTTTTTTTTACCCCTAAAATTGCGTTTTTTATGATTGTTTCATTTTAAATACACTACATGGCAACCTCTGTGAGGAGTGGTGTGTGTGAGCTCCGGCAGACACCTCTCAGTGGCCTTACAGCCTTCGATAAGTATGGTGGGATGTACTGCTATGGTAGGTGGCGAACCACTTCCCAAGCGTTGTAGGTGTCAATATCTCAGGAGTAAGTTATTGACATTGTAATCCGATTTATGCAAAGAGTATTTATCATAGCATCATGATTCTTTCGCAGGGTTATAGATGAATGATGGTTCTATCGAACTAGAGAGAGATTTTGCGATATGTGTTACGGTTTCTTGATAGTGATTTTTCTTTTCCCAAACAAATTAAAAAAAAAAAAACACGTATTTCAATAATTCGTATAATGCAATCTATTAAGAGGAAGCTCAACTTGCCCTGTAGTTCTATAGCCTAACTCTTCCTCTTTCATCTGATCTAAATTAGAACATTGTATGTCGTACCAATTTTGTAGAAATGGGATTGCCATAAGCTCTATCAAATAGGGCATTTTATTTTTTTTCTATATAACTCTAAGGCAAAACGTCACTAAAAACTCAGTGTCTATGTTTCAAATGCTGCTTAATTCAAAGAGAATATTCCCAATGAAATATTTGCATAATAAAAAAAAAGGTAAAAAATGCTCCTTCCCCCCTAAAGCTTATTTACAATGAATCCGTCTGTGGAATTTCATTGGGACCAAATAAATTTCCACAAGGGGTATTAGCGTTGCAGTTTTATAACTATAAGGTAGGCACGCCTCTGGCAAGACAGTGATGGAGTGATATATATTATTTACACATCGGCCGTTTCTCACCAAGGCAGGGTGACACAAAAAAGAAGAAACACTTTCATCATCATTCACTCCATCACTGTCTTGCCAGAGGCGTGCCTACCCTACAGTTATAAAACTGCAACATTAACACCCCTTCAACAAACCGGCCACATCACACCGAGACTATGCAAAGTTACGTGTCACTAGTTTTAACACAATCTGACAGAATGGGTGAATGCTATTTATGTGTTGAATAATAGCATAAAAAGTAGGTAGAACAATGGTTATTTTGCAGCACATTTATTTTCCATCGGAGGAAGAAAATCAAAAACCTCTTCACCTCTTCAAGGAACTCCCATCCTTGAAGTGATTCATCTGAGTAGATATGACTGATGAATGATGATTATGGACCTGTCATCATAACACTTCCGTTTAAATATATTCGGTCATCTTTTAATTTTTTTACGGTTATATAATATTGGATATAATATCCGTATGGTAATTAATTCATGTTTGCATTCCCAAATATTTTTTTTTATAAATTCACAGAAAGTACCGATAATTAATTTTGTCAACCAATCAGCACCGTCGTTACAAGATGCGCTAATTGATTCATGAAAATAGTCTATACTATTCTGTTTACTACGTCTGAGTTACCTGATATTCAAATAAAATAAAATCAAATGTTTATTTTTCAGTAAAGATTACAATGTGGGGTTTACATATTATAAAATATTGTTTACAATGTGAAGATGTGCAAAAGAGGATTGTCTCAGTTTGCCTGACTATTGGGAAAGCACAACCACATTACACTCAAATTGGATTCCTCTGCATTTATGTTAAAACCTTCATTGCTAATCCCATGCGATGTTTCTCATGACAGAAAGACGGAAACACTCATGAGACTTGCAGGCAGGACATGGAGACAACAAACAAGTCATTCACTGCAATTGCAGCAGTAAACAAAAATAACAAAAAATCCCAGTTATGGAAACTATGTTCAATAATATCCAGACAGTTGATTGAAACCAATTACAACGATATCTGATTAAGAGCTTAGGATTATAGCCATGTGTCATATATGACACAAGGCCAGAAAATGACAATTAAACAAACAAAACGAAACAAAGAAACATTTAATTTCCTTGGGCAGTATAAACATGTAACTTACATGTAACAAAATATTAAGCCCACAAAGAAAGCCATTAACATGGAGTGTATTTCGTCCTAATGCTCTTCAACACAGTTCACCAGAAAGCAAGATATATGACTCACTTCACTAGTTAGATCATACGCTGCCGATGAAGTCAAGAGACAGAGAACAAAGAGGAGAACAAAGAGGAGAACAAAGAGGAGAACAAAGAGGTGAACAATGAGGAGAACAAAGAGGTGAACAAAGAGGTGAACAGAAGAGGAGCAGCATCTCGACCCCTGAACAGTCGCTACAAGAATGGATGTAGGCAGGGCGTGGAGGGGGACACTCGCAGGCAGGGCGTGGAGGGGGACACTCGCAGGCAGGGCGTGGAGGGGGTCACTCGCAGGCAGGGCGTGGAGGGGGACACTCAGGCAGGGCGTGGAGGGGACACTCGCAGGCAGGGCGTGGAGGGGACACTCGCAGGCAGGGCGTGGAGGGGACACTCGCAGGCAGGGCGTGGAGGGGGACACTCGCAGGCAGGGCGTGGAGGGGACACTCGCAGGCAGGGCGTGGAGGGGGACACTCGCAGGCAGGGCGTGGAGGGGGACACTCGCAGGCAGGGCGTGGAGGGGGACACTCGCAGGCAGGGCGTGGAGGGGGACACTCGCAGGCAGGGCGTGGAGGGGGACACTCGCAGGCAGGGCGTGGAGGGTCACTCGCAGGCAGGGCGTGGAGGGGACACTCGCAGGCAGGGCGTGGAGGGGGACACTGCAGGCAGGGCGTGGAGGGGACACTCGCAGGCAGGGCGTGGAGGGGACACTCCAGGCAGGGCGTGGAGGGTCACTCGCAGGCAGGGCGTGGAGGGGGACACTCGCAGGCAGGGCGTGGAGGGGTCACTCGCAGGCAGGGCGTGGAGGGGACACTCGCAGGCAGGGCGTGGAGGGGTCACTCGCAGGCAGGGCGTGGAGGGGTCACTCGCAGGCAGGGCGTGGAGGGGACACTCGCAGGCAGGGCGTGGAGGGTCACTCGCAGGCAGGGCGTGGAGGGGACACTCGCAGGCAGGGCGTGGAGGGGTCACTCGCAGGCAGGGCGTGGAGGGGTCACTCGCAGGCAGGGAGTGGAGGGGGACACTCGCAGGCAGGGCGTGGAGGGGGTCACTCGCAGGCAGGGCGTGGAGGGGTCACTCGCAGGCAGGGCGTGGAGGGGACACTCGCAGGCAGGGCGTGGAGGGGACACTCGCAGGCAGGGCGTGGAGGGGACACTCGCAGGCAGGGCGTGGAGAGGGACACTCGCAGGCAGGGCGTGGAGGAGGTCACTCGCAGGCAGGGCGTGGAGGGGTCACTCGCAGGCAGGGCGTGGAGGGGACACTCGCAGGCAGGGCGTGGAGGGGACACTCGCAGGCAGGGCGTGGAGGGGGACACTCGCAGGCAGGGCGTGGAGGGGACACTCGCAGGCAGGGCGTGGAGGAGGTCACTCGCAGGCAGGGCGTGGAGGGGTCACTCGCAGGCAGGGCGTGGAGGGGGACACTCGCAGGCAGGGCGTGGAGGGGACACTCGCAGGCAGGGCGTGGAGGGGACACTCGCAGGCAGGGCGTGGAGGGTCACTCGCAGGCAGGGCGTGGAGGGGTCACTCGCAGGCAGGGCGTGGAGGGTCACTCGCAGGCAGGGCGTGGAGGGGACACTCGCAGGCAGGGCGTGGAGGGGACACTCGCAGGCAGGGCGTGGAGGGGACACTCGCAGGCAGGGCGTGGAGGGGACACTCGCAGGCAGGGCGTGGAGGGGACACTCGCAGGCAGGGCGTGGAGGGGACACTCGCAGGCAGGGCGTGGAGGGGTCACTCGCAGGCAGGGCGTGGAGGGGTCACTCGCAGGCAGGGCGTGGAGGGGACACTCGCAGGCAGGGCGTGGAGGGTCACTCGCAGGCAGGGCGTGGAGGGGGACACTCACAGGCAGGGCGTGGAGGGGACACTCGCAGGCAGGGCGTGGAGGGGTCACTCGCAGGCAGGGCGTGGAGGGGGTCACTCGCAGGCAGGGCGTGGAGGGGACACTCGCAGGCAGGGCGTGGAGGGGTCACTCGCAGGCAGGGCGTGGAAGGGGTCACTCGCAGGCAGGGCGTGGAGGGGACACTCGCAGGCAGGGCGTGGAGGGGTCACTCGCAGGCAGGGCGTGGAGGGGGACACTCGCAGGCAGGGCGTGGAGGGGACACTCGCAGGCAGGGCGTGGAGGGTCACTCGCAGGCAGGGCGTGGAGGGGTCACTCGCAGGCAGGGCGTGGAGGGGGACACTCGCAGGCAGGGCGTGGAGGGGGTCACTCGCAGGCAGGGCGTGGAGGGGGTCACTCGCAGGCAGGGCGTGGAGGGGGACACTCGCAGGCAGGGCGTGGAGGGGGTCACTCGCAGGCAGGGCGTGGAGGGGACACTCGCAGGCAGGGCGTGGAGGGGACACTCGCAGGCAGGGCGTGGAGGGGACACTCGCAGGCAGGGCGTGGAGGGGACACTCGCAGGCAGGGCGTGGAGGGGGTCACTCGCAGGCAGGGCGTGGAGGGGGACACTCGCAGGCAGGGCGTGGAGGGGGACACTCGCAGGCAGGGCGTGGAGGGGGACACTCGCAGGCAGGGCGTGGAGGGGGACACTCGCAGGCAGGGCGTGGAGGGGGTCACTCGCAGGCAGGGCGTGGAGGGGACACTCGCAGGCAGGGCGTGAGGGGACACTCGCAGGCAGGGCGTGGAGGGGACACTCGCAGGCAGGGCGTGGAGGGGACACTCGCAGGCAGGGCGTGGAGGGGACACTCGCAGGCAGGGCGTGGAGGGGGACACTCGCAGGCAGGGCGTGGAGGGGGACACTCGCCACACGGACTAGAGATCAAGGAGATGGAGGAAACAAACACTTGATGATAATTCTGCTTCAAGTCAGCTACCAAAGCTTACAATACAACACGAAATTAAACATATCGTTACAATATGGCAATAACAAAATATTAAAATTAATGAGCTAATACTGCGAAATTAATCAACACTTTTAAACCCTCACATACGTTACATAATTATTGAATGACTGTGTAACAGTCGTGGCTGATATTGCTTCACAGACCATCTGTATTAGTTTACAAGAGCAACCTCTAACGTGGCCACCTGGACACGGTGAGTGTCCGCGTTCAATTCCCGGCGAGGGTAGAAACATTGGGCGTGTTTCCTTACACTGATTGTCTATGTTCACCCATCAGTAAAATGGGTACCTGGGTGTTAGTGGACTGGTGTGGGTCGCATCCTGGGACAAAATTGATCTAATTTGCGGGAAATGCTCTACATAACAAGGGACTTTCTATATAGTAGTATGTCATTGATGTCAGCTATGGTCTGTATACCTTGTACATGTACTTGTATACCTTGTACATGTACTTGTATACCTTGTACATGTACTTGTATACCTTGTACATGTAATTGTATACCTTGTACATGTACTTGTATACCTTGTACTTGTAGTAAATAAAGATATTATTATATATATTATTATATATTATATTAATAGAGTTGAGGAGTGAACTGCTCCTTGAAGTTACACCTCGTATAGGAGGATGAGAGACCAGGTGTCGCCTTCCAGGTTCACAATATTATTATTATTATTATTATAATCAAAAGAAGCGCTAAACCACAAGGGTCCAGGTTCACACTTAAGTGTTATTGAAGTATACTCTACACAATCACATGCAGAATTAAATTCAATAATACATTCCTAGATACTTGTTCAATTTACTAACTTCAATAAAATATTAATTATATAATTTTTTTATGACATTCGCTCTCTGAACTGTAATTAAAAACGCTGTTATCAATTTTTTTTTTTTTTAAATATTTGATATTTAGCAGTTTTTTTTAAAGGGTTTTAAGTTATTTAAGCATTTTTATGAAATTACGTTTCCAGTTATAAGACATTCATGGTTCAAAGGTTTATAGCAAAATTGCCTGTGGCTTTTGGTGTATATTTCATATTTCTTAAACATATGAGTAAGAAATTAGCATTTATAATAAAAAATTAAAAAAAAAAATTATTTCAGTTTTACGTTCTAAGGCGATATGACGTTTTTTTTTTTTTACATATTTACAATTTTAATAAAGCATTTATCTTGATAATGCATTTAAAAAGACACGGGAGCTAAAATTAAATAGTTTAACCATAATTTTTATAGGCGAGGACCGGTAAGCCAGCGGAAGGCCTCGGTCAGATGACGAAAAGCTCCAGATGCGGGTCATCATATGACTAAGACCCGCGTCAGGAAACACTTGTCCTGTTTCCTGACGAACCTTACCTAACCTTACTACGTCGTATCTATAGAAGACGTTTAGTTCCTGGGATCTTGATTACTCTTACTATACAAAGGTCAAGAATAACAATATATAAATATGTTTGAAAATAAGGTGTAAGAGACAGGTAGTGCCCTGACGAAATTCGAGTGAGGTCTTCCGATGTCGTCAAAAGCCCATAAGGATACGAAAATCCTGTTAAGTAGGCTGGGCTTAGTCTGGTTGAGTAACATGTATGCCACTTGTGTTCCAATGTATCAGTGACAGATTAGTAAGGATTCCAACCACCTTCGATGACTAAGCAGTATTTAGATAAGGGCAAAGAGGTTTTCGTTGCACTTATGAATTAGGAGAAGGCGTATAATAGGGTGGATAAGAGAGCAATGTGGCAGATGTAGAAATGTTTGGAATAAGTTGTAGGTTACTGAAAGCAGTGAAGAGTTGTTACGAGGATAGTGAGGCTCAGGTTAGAGTATGTAGGAGAGAGGGAGATTATTTCCCAGTAAAAGTAGACCTCAGACAAGGATGTGTGATGTCACCATGGTTGTTAATATATTTATAGATGGGGTTGTAAGAAAAATGAATGCTCGGGTGTTGGCAAGATAAGTGGGATTAAGAGATAAAGAATCTAACACAAAGCGGGAGTTGTCACAGTTGCTTTTTGCTGATGACACTGTGCTTATGAGAGATTCTGAAGAGAAGTTGCAGAGTTTCGTGAACAAGTTTGGTAGTGTATGCAAAAAAGGAAATTAAAAGAGAACGTAGGAAAGAGCAAGGTGATGAGGATAACAAAAAAATTAAGTAATGAAAGACTGGATATCAGATCGGAGGAAGTGAATGTATTCAGATATTTGGTGGTAGACGTATCAGCAGATGGTTCTATGAAAGACTAGGTGAATCATAGAATTGACGAGGGGAAAAAGTTGAGTGGTGAACTGAGGAGTCTGTGGAGACAAAAAGAAGTTGTCCATGAAACCAAAGAGGGAATGAATGAAAGTACAGTGGACCCGCCAAAGACCCGGAATCGTACAATATGTAAGAGGTGCTGAAGTGTATTTGTCTGAAATGGACTAACCTTGAATTTTCTTAAGGAGTAAATCGTTAAGGCATGACAGGCTGAGAATTTGCTGTAGGGGTCCACTGTAGTGGTACAAACTATGCTGTGAAGCATGGAGGGAATGTTGCAACAGAGGCTGGAGCAGTAGTTAGGTGAGAATCATAGAGAAGGAAGTGCGGGATTTCTAGAAGTATTATCCGTAGGGCAGAGGAAGGGTTGCTGAGGAGGTTTGGAAATTTAGAGAGGATGGAACAAAATAGAATTACTCGAAGAGCATATAAATCTGTAGTGGAAGGCGGGGTAGGAGTAGTCCTAGGAAAGGCTGGTGAGGGGTAAAGGAGGTTTTGTGTGCGAGGTGTTTGGACTTCCAGCAAGTGTGCATGAGCGTGTTAGATAGGAGCAAGTGGAGGCGAATGTTTTTATGATGACGTGCTGTTGGAGTGTGAGCAAAGTAACATTTATGAAGGGATTCAGTGAAACCGGCAGTCCGGACTTGAGTTCTGAAGGTGGGAAGGTCACGACTTTCGTTCCTGCGCCTCAACTACTGCTCCTACCTGCATCAACTGTAAAAGTGATCACTATACTCTGGCAGCCAAATGTCCTGTTTATAAGGAGATCCTTTCCAAGAAATTAAAGGAAGACCTTAAGAAAACACCAGGCAACTCTCCAACTTATGCTGCAATAACCAAACTCC
Source organism: Cherax destructor (assembly GCA_009830355.1). Lineage (NCBI taxonomy): Eukaryota > Metazoa > Arthropoda > Malacostraca > Decapoda > Parastacidae > Cherax > Cherax destructor. The sequence continues at coordinate 76,207 of WNWK01008569.1, forward strand.
AGTCTACAACCACCAAGATCCTGCAAGCCACTCACCAGCCTCCACCACTACCACCTCCCGCTCTTCTGCCTGAGGATATCTCCACGAAGATTTATTACTGCATGATGTTTGCTCACATGAACAATGCAGCTCAACCAGGATCCTTCAACACATTGATAAACGAACTTCTTGCCCTCAACAATATGCCAGCATTCAACTTCCCAACAAGTCCTCCTTCATCTGAGATTTTAAAGATAATTCCAAAAGTCGTCAGTTTCGCTGCACCAGATGACTTGCAAGAATTGCTGCTTGAAGATGACACGTGCTCTACACCAGTCTCCGCCAATGAGAGTTGTTACGGCCCCCTACCTAATATGGCTGTTAGGTAGTTTACCTGCCGGCCGGCAGTCACTGGTGACGTCATCAAACGTGATGTTGGACTGCCGAGCCGGCTGGACCGACAGTGTCAACCAGACTCTCCCAGGAAAAGTGTCAACCAGACTCTCTCATATACAACACTGGAGAGTTCACCAGCTCCCTGATACACTTAGGGAGTGTCAACTAGACTCTCCCATAGAGAGTGTCAACCAGACTCTCCCATGGAGAGTGTCAACCAGACTCTCCCATGGAGAGTGTCAACCAGACTCTCCCATGGAGAGTGTCAACCAGACTCTCCCATGGAGAGTGTCAACCAGACTCTCCCATGGAGAGTGTCAACCAGACTCTCCCATGGAGATGTCCACCAGACTCTCCCATGGAGAGTGTCCACCAGACTCTCCCATGGAGAGTGTCCACAGACTCTCCCATGGAGAGTGTCCACCAGACTCTCCCATGGAGAGTGTCCACCAGACTCTCCCATGGAGAGTGTCCACCAGACTCTCCCATGGAGAGTGTCCACCAGACTCTCCCATGGAGAGTGTCCACCAGACCTCCCATGGAGAGTGTCCACCAGACTCTCCCATGGAGAGTGTCCACCAGACTCTCCCATGGAGAGTGTCCACCAGACTCTCCCATGGAGAGTGTCCACCAGACTCTCCCATGGAGAGTGTCCACCAGACTCTCCCATGGAGAGTGTCCACCAGACTCTCCCATGGAGAGTGTCCACCAGACTCTCCCATGGAGAGTGTCCACCAGACTCTCCCATGGAGAGTGTCCACCAGACTCTCCCATGGAGAGTGTCCACCAGACTCTCCCATGGAGAGTGTCCACCAGACTCTCCCATGGAGAGTGTCCACCAGACTCTCCCATGGAGAGTGTCCACCAGACTCCCATGGAGAGTGTCCACCAGACTCTCCCATGGAGAGTGTCCACCAGACTCTCCCATGGAGAGTGTCCACCAGACTCTCCCATGGAGAGTGTCCACCAGACTCTCCCATGGAGAGTGTCCACCAGACTCTCCCATGGAGAGTGTCCACCAGACTCTCCCATGGAGAGTGTCCACCAGACTCTCCCATGGAGAGTGTCACCCGACTCTCCCATGGAGAGTGTCCACCAGACTCTCCCATGGAGAGTGTCCACCAGACTCTCCCATGGAGAGTGTCCACCAGACTCTCCCATGGAGAGTGTCACCGACTCTCCCATGGAGAGTGTCCACCAGACTCTCCCATGGAGAGTGTCCACCAGACTCTCCCATGGAGAGTGTCCACCAGACTCTCCCATGGAGAGTGTCCACCAGACTCTCCCATGGAGAGTGTCCACCAGACTCTCCCATGGAGAGTGTCCACCAGACTCTCCCATGGAGAGTGTCCACCAGACTCTCCCATGGAGAGTGTCCACCAGACTCTCCCATGGAGAGTGTCCACCAGACTCTCCCATGGAGAGTGTCAACCAGACTCTCCCATGGAGAGTGTCAACCAGACTCTCCCATGGAGAGTGTCAACCAGACTCTCCCATGGAGAGTGTCAACCAGACTCTCCCATATACAACACAGAAGAGTGTAACCACACTCTCCACATACACCTTGGAGAGTGTAGACTCTCCCCTGCACTTGGAGAGTGTACCAGACTCTCCCCTGCACTTGGAGAATGTACCTAGACTCTCCCCTGCACTTGGAGAGTGTACTGTACCTTGGATAGTGTACTGTACCTTGGATAGTGTACGTGTCCTGCAATAGAGACGGCAGCGACAATGTAGTACCTGAAACTGTATCCGGAGTTGTGAAACTGTACCTGAAATTGTATCTGTAGTGTCACTGAGTTGTAGTGTCACTGAGTTGTAGTGTCACTGAGTTGTAGTGTCACTGAGTTGTGTCTTGTGTGACACTGGTAAGAGTGTGTTACCCGGAGAGCTTTCAGGTGATGTGGTGTCAGAACTCACTAATGTTCAGGGTGTAGTGATATCTGGTGGCACGACACAAATAGATAGTCGTGTGATTTTGTGTTGGTGTCTGATGACGCGGTGACAAGGCTTCCCTAGAGACTGAGTTCGTGATACAGGGGGCGTGCCATGTGGCACAGAGGTATCGTGTGACACAGTGAAGGTGTATTATGGGCACAGAGAGAAGGGTGTCGTGTGACACAGTAAAGAAGGCATGTCGCGTGACACCGGGGGTGTGTCATGTGACACAGAGAACGGGTGTCATGGGACCCCGTGAGAGGGCGTGCCATAAGACAGAGATAAGGGTGTCTGAGGACACGGTGGAGAAAGTGTATCATGACGAGAGGATTGGTGGTGTCCTGTGTGACACGATGATGGCAGCCACGTCTGACACTGCACTGAATTGTTATGATTGTTTTATTTGTGATGTTTTACTACGTTTTAAATTGTTATATAATGTGTATAAAGATATATATGATTTTATACAGATTATGTTATACAAATTATGTTTTTATATTAATAATATAATAAATATATGAAATCTGATAGATTTTACTTATTATCCCGAACAGTCTCATTTTATTACAAATGAAGTTTTTTTTTGTAATAAGAGCCCACACCTGCCTGGTGTGAGCCGGCGGACCTGTTGCAGTGTTCGTCCTTTCTTATGTTATGTTCATATGATGATTTGTACCCTGGTAAGGCAGATAGGCTGTAGATGAATGGTTCAGAGAACCGACAAGTTATAAATTAGACACATATGCAACACTTGGGTATCTTTATTGAGGAAACGTTTCGCCACACAGTGGCTTCATCAGTCCAATACAAAGTAGAAAGGTGTAAGGAGAGGAGGAGTTTGAGGTAATCAGTCCGAGGCCTGGAGTCGATGTGTTCAGTCCATCACTCTTGTTAGAAGTGCAGTACAAGTTGTTTGTTGTTGTATGTTCGCCGGTACATCCGGCCCGGGTCTTCTCCAAATGGTGACCCGGCATTGGCCCCTGGGAAGAGGGTGTCATCTTCTTCTTCTTTCTTGCTGTGGCTCCCCATGATGGGAGTGTCTTCTGACGTCGCATCTTCATCAGCAGATCTTGGTACTTCAGGCTGTGGTTCTACCTACAGGAAGAAGAAGGATGGGGGATAAGAAAGAAGGAAGTGAGAGAAAAATAGCTGTAGTGGGTAGTCTTGGTCGTCGTCGGGGTTCTCCGGCGTCGTCATCGAGGGGCGGGTGGGTGGCTAGGACTGGGAGCAGTGTCTCCAATCATGGGTGGCCAGGTAAACCAGCCGGGCTGCTTTGTCCTAGCGGGTCAGATCCCCAGGTGCCATCGGGAAGTGCCTGCGGCGGATGGACGTCGTCGCAGGACAGTCAAGCATGTAGTGAACTAGAGGCTTTGGAACCATCCGGTCGTAGTGGCGGCAAAGCCCTCACTCATGCGTTCGATGAGGCGCTTTGCAGTAGGGTAGCCGAGGCGCAGGCGGTGGACGCTGACTTGCAGCCCTGTTCAGTTTCCTCATGTTTGGTGGGGGCTCCCTACGTGTCGCTCTGTCATACCAGTGCCGGCTCCCGATGCTGGTAGTGGGCGTCTGGCTGCCGAAGCTGCCCCCAGGTGCACCTGCCTGCGGCTAATGGCAATTGTAGTCGCAGGTTGGGCCGCAAGTGTGGCAGACTTAGCCGCCCCATCCGCCGCATCATTCCCAGCTTGCCGGCCCTTCTCGTCAAGTGAATGTAGGTCTCTTCTGATGGCGGTGAGGAGCCGGATGCTATCCTTGGGCTCCCTATGCATGATGGCCTGTATCGCCGCCCTGGAGTCGACGTGGATGACTGGAGGTTGGTGGTGTTCCAGGAGCGCATGTTGGATGGCCCTCTGGATGGCGTGGAGTTCTGCCTGTAGGATGCTGCAGGGGTTTCGGGAGGCGCCAGCCGGCCGTTAGGGAGGAGTGATATACCCCGGGAACCCGTGCGGCCGGCCTCGGGGTCTCTTGATCCATCAGTGTAGTACACTGCACACCCGGGATGCCCGCTGCAGCAATGCTTGCAGCTGCCCACCGCTGCAGCACGTGCTGTGGACAGTGACGCTTGCTGGCTGGCAGGTTTGCAAGGTGGATTACGACAGGTTCTGGTGCCCATGGCACCAGGTAATCAGTCCCTCGGCCTGGAGTCGATGTGTTCAGTCCATCACTCTTGTTAGAAGTGCAGTACAAGGATCTTGATACAAGCGAATTCTTCAACACTTGTCCAACCTTTGGACGAAGACCTACTTCGAATAGTGGATGGTACCCCTATGACCCCGCCTCCTCCTGCTTCGCCTCACCTGATTACAGTGTGAGGGAAAAGTGGTTGTAAATAAGGTAACGGTTGTTCAGTCAGCCGGGAGCATTATTAACGAGTTACAGCCAGCAATTCCATCTAGCGGGCTGGGGCTAAACTCTTGTTCCCGGCTGTCTGAGGGTTTTTACTTTCTACTCCTGGTAGTATGACTCTTACCTGGTGTCGGTTGGGGAGTGGAAAGTCACTTCACCTTCACTCTTCTCCGAATCAGGTAAGGCAAGCCACCAGGAGTAGTTCTTTTGTTTGATTATTATGTTTTCTTTGGTTACCAGTAGTGACTTGGTCAGCTTGAAACACCTTTTTCCATCTTAAATGTTTTAAGACTTATGGTAACCAGAATATTTTCTTTATTATCAGCTCTGCCGCTGGACTGGTTCTCCAGGACAGACGCCTGACTTACGAGCAAGATTTCCCTGGACTTAACGGGAATTCCACAACAACTTCTCAATAGTTTCTAACTTGTGTGCGTTAGAGGGTGTTGCTGAAGATCTCATCTACCTTTGGATACCTACAGTGTGTATTCCTACTTAGTGGTCCCAGGAGATTCACCATCTACTCCGGAGACATACCACCTACTCGGAGACAACCATCATCTATTCTCCCCCTCTCCGGTTATTACCTTCTGTCTCACCAACAGACCTGAACCACAACGGATATATTTCTTTTTTATTTCTATTTAATTTTTTATTAAAAATCCAGAAAAAAACCATCTTATTATAAATATCCTTCGGTTTTCTATTTATTAATTTTTCCATCAATATTTTGTTCAGGGGAAGGCGTTTCCCTGACAACAGCATATACGCCACCTCTACGGCCCTGTGCTGCACTTCTAACAAGATTGATGGACTGAACACATCGACTCCAGGCCGAGGGACTGATTACCTCAAACTCCTCCTCTCCTTACACCTTTCTACTTTGTATTGGACTGATGAAGCCACTGTGTGGCGAAACGTTTCCTCAATAAAGATACCCAAGTGTTGCATATGTGTCTAATTTATAAGACAGATAGGCCCAGTTATGACTGCATAGTCACCTCAGTTCTCGTGATTCGGCTCCCTCAGTGCCCTGGTGATGGACCAGGTGCTTAGGCTCCTTTAATACCTTGGTGATGGACCAGGTGCTTAGGCTCCTTTAATACCTTGGTGATGGACCAGGTGCTTAGGCTCCTTTAATACCTTGGTGATGGACCAGGTGCTTAGGCTCCTTTAATACCTTGGTGATGGACCAGGTGCTTCAGCTCTTTCAATGCCCTGGTGATGGATCACGTGCTTCGGCTTATTCAGTGCCCTGGTGATGGACCAGGTGCTTCAGCTCCTTTGGTGCTCTTGTGATGGACCAGGTGCTTCAGCTCCTCCAGTTCCCTATTTTATAGTGCCCTGATTATCAAAGCATATTCCATGGATGGAGTAGGTGGGTTGGGTAGGAGTTTTTGTTTGTGGAATTGGTTTTGAGTTTTAGCGGGACCTGCCTAACGTGGACCAGTTGGCTTGTTGCAGTGTTCGATATTTCTGTGTTCTTGTGAGTGAGAAGGGTTGGATTTGAACGGGACTTGCACAATTGTTGGGGTTGTCGGGGTTTGTTCCTTGGATGGCGATGGGTTGACAAATATTTTTGTTGGTGGGTTGGTTTTGACATGGACCTGCTAAGTATGGGCCAGTAGGCCTGTTGCAGTGTTCATTTCTTATGTTCTTATGTAACCAATCAGCTGCCTCCCTGCACGTCGAGACAGCCACATCCCACCAATGAGAAGCAGTCAACTGCTACTACCACGAACCAATCAGACTTCGCCTTCCAGCATCTCTACAGGTTCTGGACCACTCAACAGTTTAACACCACAATGATGCCCACTGAACTTGCCAAACATCTCCAAGAAGGAACTGTCAAGTTCACCTGTACTTCCACACCACTCAACACCATCCACGACATTATCCGCGACCTTAATCATCCTCTGTTTCAACGTCCAATAAAACTGAAACACAAAAATAGTTCAACTCACCATAAACGGAGCGTTTCAGTAATCTCTCCAACACATCATAAGAACATAAGAAAGGAGGAACACTGCAGCAGGCCTGTTGGCCCATACTAGGCAGGTCCTTCACAATCCGTCCCACTAACAGAACACTTGCTCAACAATTTTCAATTACCCAAGAAATAAGCTTTTGATAATTCTATTTACCATGTGCGATTCCCACTCAAATCCAACCCTTCACTCATGAATTTATCCAACCTAAATTTGAAACTACCCAAGGTCCTTGCTTCAATAACCCTACTAGGTAGACTGTTCCACTCATCAACACCCATTTCCAAACCAATACTTTCCTATATCCTTAATAAATCTAAACTTATCTAACTTGAATCCATTATGGCGGGTTTTCTCTGGGGAGATATCCTCAAGACCTTATTTATATCCCCTTTTAAAACCCATTTTCCATTGTATACCTGATATGTCTCCCCCCATTCTACGTCTTACAAGTGAATGTAATTTAAGGGTCTTCAATCTTTCTTCGTAAGGATGTTTCTAATGCTATGTATTAATTTAGTCATTCTACGCTGAATGTTTTTAAGAATTTATGTCCATTCTGTAATATGGAGACCAGAACTGAGCTGCAACTAGGGGAGGCCTTACTAATGATGTATAAAGTGTAAATAACCTCTGGGGCTTCTGGCTAACCTTTTTATATAA